>LPNX011002588.1:728009-777445 GCA_001517045.1 Pseudotsuga menziesii | reverse complement strand
AATATAGCTGCAGGGATTCAAAGCTCGTTGGACTCAGAGAAATCAGCTCATTTTCAATTTGATGTCCCCTCATCTCATCTGTCTTTCCAAAAAGATCAGTAATATTCTCCCATATTTCATTCGGTGATGTCAATCCATCAATATGGAAAAGGAGGTCTCTGGAAATACTCAGACACAGGAGGCCATAAGCCTCATCCCTCCTGTTGTGCCATTTTATCTTCTCTACAGCTGCATTGGGCTCTGCTTCTGTTGGCATAGTCACCCTGTAGAGGCCCTTCGCTCTCAACAGTATCTCCATCTCTGCTTTCCATTCAAATAAATTGAAGGGAGTCAAGATAGTTTTCTGTGATTGATCCATAGCTTAGAAAATCTGTCCCAGCTGTCAATAGAAGGCTCCCAGTCACTGATGTCGAACCTGCAAAATAGTTTTTAAAGGAGAAACAAAATCTACAATGGCTCTGATATCATGTGGAAATTGAACCAGGTGATAGATTAATTTTACTCACAACAATTAACAATTGATCTTGCAAAATCACTCACAAAGAGACTGAAAATTGGAGCTGAACACTAAACTGTATTAAATCAGTGTACAATAGCCAACCCTGTAATAACATAGGTTGCTAAATAAATAACATACATCATGGATTCAAATGCATGAGGAGCAATTCGAATCTAGCATAAAGCAGGCTTACTAAAAATAAGCAAATCCCCCATAGGTGTAAAAATCTGATCCCAAATCTGTCATGGAGCTCACGAATTAGCAAAAAGGATTAAGCAAGCTAAAGAGTGGTGGAATGGAATCTCATACATGATTTTTCATGGAGAAAAGAGTGGAGGATGAAGAGGACAAAAAACTAGTTCACCTCACCTAGTCTAGCTTTTCTATTTGCGTTAAAACACTGAAAAAGTAGGGAATAAAGAAAAAAAAGAAGAAGGGTGCCTAGGAGGCCAGGAATAAAGTAGATTTGATTCCTTGGGATTTACCATGCACTACATGAGTCAAATGAGGCAAGTTTGACCACTATGGATAGGTAATAGACAACTTGCACAAGGTGGGACACATGAACTAGGCTAATAAGACAGAAATAATTAAATTAATGTCTAAATGGGTAAACTATGGGTTGATTATTCTAACAAGTGCTTTGACAGTCAACCAACCCTTCTTACTTGGCCTAGTTCATCAAGTAAAAGACACATTTGAGCAGCCAAGAGAATTCACATACTGTCAACCAAACGTTTTCCAAACACACTCAACTCAATGACACCATAACCAACCTCAATCACAGTCAAGGAATACTTGACAGTTGAACATGATATAATTCAACCAAATAACCTCAACCAATAAGATAAAAGACTTAACCAACTATGTCAAACTCAATCAATATCATAAACTCTTAGACACAAAAGGATTTTCCACTCTACTCAAATCAAGTCAACAAATCAAACAAATATCAAGCAAATAATCACTTACAACACTGTCAAAGGTTGTCATTAACAATCCAGCTCCACTTAGGTCAAAGACACAATGATCAACACTTGTAAAACTAGTTTTCAAAGAAAACGTTTAGGTTGATAAAATAAATAACTCACAATATCTAATACTTACATGTCAACTTCTCATTCAATACTACACTTATACAACAATCAAGATAAACACCAAGATGTATCCAAGATAATCATCAAGATCTATATCAATATCACATCAAGGTATATGCCAAGAAAACCATCACCATAGCTTCCATAACATATTGAATGCCTTTAAAGAGATATACCAATATATAGCCTCACATGCTAAGATCAAAGATGAACTCTATCCATGAGAGACATGTGCCATTACAAGAGAAATCATGAAGCACAAACCATAACTTATTGAAGATAACAAGATGGAGAAAAATTAGAACACCCAAAAGAAACTCTATATCCTATCATCACATAGCCCTCGTAACCAGATTTCCAATGAGCCAAAAATTTTGTAATTCCGATTTCGTACGAGAAAGTTATGCCTAGTTTAGTGAAGATGCCCATAAATTTTTCTGTCACACAATTTCGCACTTTTCTCCAAAATGTGCGAAATTCGTAAGAGAAGTGGTGATGAAAAAATGAAATGCTTGATATTCTATTTATATGGGTTGTAGAGAAAAAAATATTACCTTGAGCCGACATGCAATTCAAAATTACAAATAATTAAATTCTCTTTTGTTTAGTCGGCTCACCCAAAAAGGTGGGGTACCCCAACTTCAAAAATTCGTATCTCTTCAACCGTAAGGAGCCACATGACATGCCACCTACCATTGGAAATGGAACGACAAGGGCTATCTCCCCATGATGGGTTTATTTGCAATCCTATGGTCCAATACCCTTAAAATATTCAATTTGTTTAGGATGTCAAAGACCCCACACACGAGGGTGCAAAAGACCATACCACCAACTACAAGAGTTTCAAAGTATCCTTCAACATATCAAGGCACGTCCATGGGCTCTACCTCCATCTAAATCCCAATATCCATATAACCAAAAATAGGACCATACATCATCATGGTTCAAGGTCTCCATATCATTAAAAACATATCCAGTGGTTCCACTATATATCTTGATCACTATAAGAGTACCAACACCCCAAAAGAGGTGTACAAAGACCTCACCACTAGTTTGCAACACCTTATGGGCTTCATATGCATGATCATAAGGCTACTACATGGAAATGACCATATAGCGTCCAAGGCACATCAAAACATTTATGTGGGTTCAAGACTTAAACTTTCAAGGACACCAAGGACCCCATAAGAATGGGTTCTAATATACCACCATCAGTGTGGGTTCCAACACCTAAGTCTCCACATGCAAGAGTATCAAGATCTAAGATTGTGGAATCAAGGACCTCACAAGAACTTAACAACGTCAAGACCATCCAATGCAAACAATGGGATTCACCATCAACACATCAAATACTTTACACACATGAGCCACATCATCCATCCAACAACTAATCAAGAGACTAAGACAAGTACAAGCATAACAAGTAGCACAAAGACTAGTAACCAAATATCAACCCTGAGCAAGGAAATCGACAATGGACTCAAAATGGGACCAAGATACAACTTAGGGGCACTTGAGCAAGTCAATGGGTAACCAGGGCTTTTGTCATTGTTCCAAGGCCTCCAAGGGCTTCAAGCTTGGGCTTGGACAAGGTCAAAAGGGCTCCTCTTGCACAAAACAACCACAAACTAAACACTAACCCTCAGGGGCTCCACAAGGAGCACCAAGGACTCAATAGTTGGCATCAACGACAAATTAATCAACAATTAGACTAAATTAGATGTGTTTTGATTTAGATTTTAGTTACTTGCATTTATCTTAGGCATATTCATTTCATCTTTAAACAAAAGTCACATAAACGGTGGACCAGGTCATAACCGGTAAAAATTTTAAAAGACTTAATATACGGTATATGGACCAAAAACCGGACGAATTTCCCACACCAAATGGTGGATAATCTAAGTGGGATTTTTTACCAAGGAGAATCCCATTGTCGGTACCTAGGATTTTTCTAGGCATCAACAAAACTCTACCTGGTCTCGGGGATTCAACATGCATCAGCTCAACCCATTCCATAGGGGAACATGAAACAACTCTACCTAGTCCATTGGGGACTCAACATGCATCATCTACACCCATTCCATCAGGGAACATGCAATAAATCAACTCTGTCCATTAATAGTTCAACTACTCAACCCAATTTATCGACGAGTCCACATGCACCAACTCAATCCAATCCCTCAGAGATCCTACATGTAACATGCATTAGTATGCACTAGTATGCACCAACCTCTCCACCCCTTCTTAGGGTGTCCAAGATATCTCCTCACTCCTTCATAAATTGATCGAGAGAATGCACTAAATATCTCCTTCACTTCTCATTATGTTCAAGATCCTCCACACTCCTTTGCAGAGTGTCATGGAGTATGTGCTATCCTCTCCACCCCTTCTCAAGGTTTTTGAGATATCTTCCCACTCCTTGTTAGAGTGTCTGAAAGAATGGAAATCTCCACCCCTTCTTAGGTTGTCATAAATATTTTCCCACTCATTCATATAGTGTCCAGGAGAATCTAAGAGAATCATCCTTCCCTCTTACCGAGGGAAACAATCATGAAAATGATCTTCCCACTCCTTCACAGAGTGTCAGGGAGTAAAATCGACCTTCCCTCTTAACAGGGGAATCAACATGAGACCAATCTCCCCACTCCTTCACAGAGTGTCTGGGATAATGTACTGCCCCATTCTGAGTCATAATGTCTACTTTGGAACGTGTTCCCTTTGTAGAATCTCGTAGACCTTCACACACATCAACTAACAAGGAAATTAAAGGTATCAAGGCAGACACTTATTTCCTTCCTTACTCAAAACATGAAATGAAAATAAGTTTTAAAATAAATGAAATATCAACAAGTTATGTGGTTGAATTCAAGCACCTACATGAGAGAGTATCAATAAACTAGTCTCCTCGCACCATAACGGGGTGTCTGGTATATCTCCCCACTCCTTCACAGAGTGTCTGGGAAAAGATATGGTACTATCATCGGACCACTCACCCTTATCCAAGTCACACGACTAATACTAGGGGAGCACTTGTCTGATCTTGAAATCATAACCTCTTCATGTTCATTGCATCTCCATCTGTGTTGGAGCACCATGCTCCCTCTGCATTTGAGCATCATGCTCCCTTTCTGGAGCTATCCATGGGATAGTACATCAACCTACATGAGATATCACTTCGGGTACCAATCTAAACACCAGTTCTCAGACAAATAATGAGCACATTTCCTTACTAAAATGTAAATATATGTCCCGGTGATGATTAGGTACATCAATGATTCTTCAAATGTCTATATGGATCAAAACAACATCACCATTAGTGAAGCCATGTACTCATAATCATCATGTTATATCTTCTCTGGATCTCAACTATGTTCTTCCTTAACTTAGGATGATCTCATCAATTTTTTATGACACTATCAATAAGTGATGTAATAGGCCAAGGTCCTTATATCAAAGGTTAATTCCCTCAGTATCTAGCAATAAGTAGTTCTACCTTGGTGAGGAATAGATCACCAGTATACAACATCAAGAGAAAAGAATCATCATTAGCAATATTTTTTGAGTCCTGGGGAAAAAATCTAACTGAATGGATGTATATCTCCAACTGAGTAGATATCATCCTCTAGGACTATCATACTCTAATCCATTTGTCATTACTCTAACTAGAAACCAATTCATTTCCATAATTATCCAAAAAATGAGCATCTATAGTAGAGAGACCAAAATCCATTGGATCCTTCTGCTCTCAATCTTCAATATCTATATGATATCCTCTAGGCCTGTGGTTCATGTGTCCACATATATATTGATGCATTAGGTCCTTGTTTATCTACTATCGATATTGGATAATCATGACTTCCATTTAAATGCTTCGTCTATTACAGAAATCAACCTTCTTCCTGATATATAGTCTGGGCTAAGATTCATTCTCCTAGAAGCTTCCTGCTTCTATTCAATCTGGTCTCTCTCGATCACTGAATACCAATAGGATCCATATTTCCATCGCTTGTTCTTCAAAACAAGTCTCGTCATTCTTCTCTTGTATGCCATAACATATGGTCTTTCCCTACAAGTCAAATTTAGTCAGATAGTTAGTGACAATGCATAATCAAATTAAACCAATTCAATGCAATGACAATAGTTCATACAATTATGTAAGCATATTAATTACTGCTTCAATACAACACTCATATATATCCTAAGCACATAGGTAACTATCTGGATGCTTTCTATCTCCATTAAAACATACCATCAAGAGTATCCACTATGCTAAGCATGTAAGAAGGAGATATTGTCCTAGACTAGCTCCATCACAGGATCATGGAATGTTGTGTAGCACTATATTCTATTTAAACAATCATATAGATAACATGTACTATATGATCCTATTGTTCAGCAATAAAAGAACTATATCACATTCTTGACAAACTTCCTAATTCTAGGAATATAGATATGCATACAACTTGTTATGAAAAACATATTCAAAACAATCAAATTGTTAAATTTGTGAACCATTGATCAACAAGAAAATGAGATCAATTGACAAGGGAGATTATGCAGTGGAATAATCAAAGAAAATGTACACTGAACAGGAAATTCATGCCACAAATTTTAGATAAATTGGACAAGAATTGCTCAGATAATCACAACATTAATATTCATTCATTAATCGATAATACAATTATGAATACTGTGGTTTTTTCGACTCCTTCTACAATCAGTAATACAATTGTGTACAATACATGGGATTCAAATTCAATGGATAGAATTTGAATCTACCAACTCAAACTAACTATCTAGCTAACTCAGTGTGTCAAAATCATTGTTGGAGGCTCACTAGTCTAACTTTGGGTGTCTAAATCAGTCTACAATCAGTTAACTAATGAGGTAGGTGGAAAAAGGCATCACTCTCCCTTCATGCATGCATAACTGGTGCTAGGATAACTGAAAGTGATCTAATTGATTGTAATTGTAGGTTAAACCGGCATAACTGCTTATCAACTACAACCAACTGATGGAGGTTGCTGGTGGCACTCTGAGTGGGCTCCTTTAATGTAGGGATTGGCAATAGTGTCACCAATGGAACCAATGTAACCGATGGAACTAGTGGCACCAATATTCATGGTGGCACCAAAACCCCAGTAAGGTAATAAATTATCTCCTAATCTAGGAAATAATAAAAAATAGACTATATTGGACAAAGGAGGATTATTAATCCTAACACCCCCCCTTAATACTAACTTTGTACAACTTGGGCCCTGGAAACTAGGCCAAAATTCACCCACACAATCTAAATTAAAAATAAATTGTTTATTAAAATAAGGAAAATAGGGAAAACCTCATGGGAAAACCACCCCCCTCAAAATAAGAAGGAATCAGGAAACAAGCTATACTACTTAAGAGAAAAAATTATCTCTGAGAAAAAACTTGTGAAAAAATTGCTGCAATTTAAAACTCTGTGGAGCAGTTATGCAGAATCAAGTTTCTTTTGTACATCAACATCTCGGGACTATGCATGTGAACCTTTCCATATTATTCCGATCTGCTGAATGTTTCTTGTGTCTCTTCTTTCTGTAGGAAGAATGGAATGATCCATTTTGGTCATCAATGGGACAAATCATGGATCATTCGCTATCATCAAGTAACATCTATGTGGAAGCTTGTTGCACCACTTTGTAGGTAGTGAAGTTGTGTGAGAGAGTGCAACATGTTCATTCTGATACTGGGTCCTCTTTCTTCTTCTATCATCTAGATCCCTAGCATCATTCCTGATTGCTTCAATGAGATTTTAAACCCATTTAGGCTTCTGATTTGGAATAGGAGTTGGATCTGGATCTAGATCATCTTGAGGTACAATCTCAATATCAAGATTATGTCGATATTGTTCCTCATCTTCTGAAACTGAAATATTAGAAAACATATCATTATCTGCAAATGGAGATGAAAGAGATTTTTTACCTTCCCTTTCGAATGGTTGTTGAGACTGTACTGGATTTGAGTATGGCATAAAGTGTGAGAATTCATATGCCTTGGAGGCACGGTTTGCAGCACCCTTTGTTATAATCTTCCCAGTTGAGATATCTGAGATCTCCATCGAGTCAGGACCAAATACAACTTGCTTTGGTGAGCCAGTATGTTTCATATGATAAACAAATAACAAATTTGCTACAAGAGAGGGCACATAGAGTACATTCTTGAACTCTCCATGTTGGATTTTAATAGAACCTCTACCTGTTGCTGGGATTTATGAGTTATCCCCCATATGAATTCTAGGTCCTCCTAAGAGATTCAGAGTGGTGAAGGATTCCCTGGAGGCAATTGTTAACCCAAAAAATCCCTCACTTAGCTCTGCATGGCCTACACCACTGAAGGACACCCATGCACGACCCTCATTTGACCCCATTTGACCCGCACACTTTCAAGAAGGCTTAAAAACATGAAAAAGCACTTAAAACCCCCTAAAAGAGCCTAAATAGCTCTCACAGGGGCTAAAGCCTCCAAAAAGGGGCTAAAACCCCTCAAAGGAGCCTAAAACCCTAAAAGGAGCTACAGATTGAGAGAAAGGGGCTAAAATCCCAAAAAAGGGGCTAAAGCCCTGACCAGGGGCTTAGAACCCTAAAAAAGCTATAAATAGAGGGGTGGGGGTCACTCTCAAAACATTTCTCCCTTGCATACTGTTATGTTTCCCAAGTGGATTCCTTGAGACCATTTTCCTCTCAATCCACACACACCTCCCTCTCATTCATCCTCCCATTGAGCCATAGCTCCACCATTCTCAAGAGAGAGGTGCTTCTCCAAGCTAGGGCATGGTGGCCCATTTCCACCAAGAGGTATAAGCTTTGTTTATTGTCACTTTTATTCTAGTTTTTCTAACTTATTTTTCTTGTAGGTTCATTTTATGTTCTAACACGTTGTATGCAGGTTTCTGGAGTCTAACCTTGTGTGTAGGGTTTCCATTTCTTTCTTTTATGTTCTCTTTGCTTCAATTCCATTTCATTTTTTTTCTTGCATTACCATCAGGAACCCTATCCTTCCATCCTATAGATGGAAGGTAGCCATTCCTGCCCTGTAGTAAGGAAGAAATACCTGCTACAGAACTCGCTACTATACCAAGTTGATCCCACAGGATCCCTGGGTTTATTTTTCAAAATTTTAGTTTTTATTTCTATTCTGTTAACCTAGTTTAATTTTCTGTAAAATCTAGTTTAGATATCTATTTATTTGCATTTCTAGTTACTACCGAGCCTCCTCAAGGCCAATTCGAGCCCATTTGGCCACAGTACAGGTTACTGTCGGTCTGATCTGGCTCATGACCAAAACATTTTTACTTTCCAGAGCAGGTAGCTCTTATCGGGCCTAGAGAGGGGACCAAGTCTCTCATTCTGGCCTTACAGGTGCGACCAGGTCGCCCATTTAGCCCTGAAAGGTGTGACCCCCTTCCAGAAGTCAACCTGATTCTGTCTGGGGATTATGAGCGACCCCCTCGCCTGTTTCTGGAAAAATTTGGTGACCCCCTCACCACATTTGGCCTGAAAAGTGTGATCTGTCTATCAGAGTTTGATTTTTTAAAAGTTAAGGACTGTCAATGCGGATCAGCCACCTTTGTCCATCAAAACTGTTTTTGTTTCTGTTTTGGTTTCTGTTCAGTTCATTTGCAGTATGTGTAAATCAAAGGGTAAATCAATGGTTAATGGATTAATGAACAAAGCTTGATTAAAATTTACTTAAAATCAACATCTTGCCTAGCCCTTCCTCCTCTACACAGTCATCACCCTTTGGGGTATTCTAGGATAAGACAAAGGGTGAAGCTCGTATATTAATAGGCACTTCACCTATTATTTTTCGAAGCCACTAAAAACAGGTGACTTGGAAGGTAGAGAGGGTAGAGAAGGAGGGCTTCTCACGGCGCTCAGCGTCCTCCCTATTGACCAACCTCGCATCTGGAGGATGACCTATGGATCTATGAATGGGCTTAGTCCCATTGTGTTGAGATCCCATCACCCTCTCCTTGTTGAAGAGAAATATAGGTGCAAGGTAGTCACCTAGTCAGGCTATCATAGTTCAGGTTCACAAATGGTACATGTGTAAAATTTATTATTAGTATTTACTGCTTTCATTCATAATGTTATGAACTCTGCGAAATATTCATAAACCATTTAAGCAGCCACCAGGTATAATAGAAAAACAAAAGACATACACACCATACCATAAAAATCAACCCAACTCAGTTCATGACGTTCAGTAAGCCATTAAAATTTACAATTTACACTCAGTTAAACATCTGCAGTCCTTGAGGACATAAGTCCCTAACTACCTTAACCGTGGGAAGTACTTGGGCTCAGCCCAAAAACTCATTGTGAGGAGTACCCCGAGAACCCCAAAGTGGCTCGACGTTGAGAGGAATTGCCAAGCGAAACAGGAAATGACCCCCATTTTGACATACAAATCTAACACCATTGATCCCTCACGCTCTTCCTCACACATAAGAGGCGAACCACCGTAGTACAGGTCATTAAACCGACATCGTCAAGACCATTCTCGACGACCTTCTACACCATCAGAAGGCCACAAATCCTCTGATTCGGATTCAGACCCCTATTAGTCTGAACCAGATCTACACACTACACCATCAAGCCCCATGGCTGGTGCAAACCCGGATCCATGTTTCAGCGTGGTAATTTCTAGTGGACCCATGTCCACACCACAAAAAAACACCAACACCCCTACAGGTGGACCCTGTAGCAAGGATTTCTCCCTTGCTACAGGGAAGGAATGGCCACATTCCATCTATAGGATGGACAGGTAGGTTCCTGGTGGTGAAATGCAGTACAAACAAATAGAAAGCAAAGTAGAACAGAAAGAAGAGAAGTGGCTAGAAACCCCTCTGCAAACACTGTTAGGGTCTAGCTCTAGCTACGTGCAAACAACATGTTAGAAAACAAAATACCTGCAAAATAATTTAGGCAAAAAACCTGCAAATAAACCATGGATTAGAAAGCAAATTACCTACTAAAACAAATACAGAAAATGACAAGCTATACCTTCTCTTTGGATGGAATGGGCCACCATACCCTAGCTTAGAGAAGCACCTCTCTTGGATAGGGGAGCTATGGCTCAATGGAGGATGGAAGAGAGGGAGTGTGGGTGGCTTGAGAGACAAAGGGTCTCAAGGAATCCACGAGAAGCATAACAGTATGCAAGGTAGAAGTGATTTGAGAGTGACCCCCACCCCTCTATCTATAGTTTTTTTGGGATTTTGTAGGGTTTTAAGCGCCTGGTTGGGGCTTTAGCCCCTTTCACCCAAAATTTAGCTCCTTTTAGGGTTTTAGGCTCCTTTGAGGGGTTTTAGCCCCTTTTTGGAGGCTTTAGCCCCTATGAGAGCTATTTAGGCTCTTTTTAGGGTTTTTTAAGCCCTTTTTCATGTTTTTAAGCCTTCTTGAGGGTGTGGGCGTCAAATGGGGTCAAATGAGGGCCGTGCATGGGTGTCCTTGGGTGGTGTAGGCCATGTATAGCTAAGTGAAGTATTTTTTGGGTTAACAGATTGCCGCCTAATGTGTGAGGGCAAGAGCGCATTGTATGGCCGATGGACATCATAGGATTTTCTACGGAGAGGTGGTGCTTCCTAGGCTAGGGCATGGTGGATTTTGGTTTTTGTATTAATATGGTTCCCATCAATGGGTAAGATACAAATAATGTGTGACATGTATATGGACGAGGCGGGCATTCCCTATGCTCGTAACAATGTCAAAAGAATAATGTGATCTATGCTCTATAATACAAGAGCCGATCATATACAACTAATGATACATAGTGGTTGCCTCAATGTGAGGCTGAATACAATATTGATCTGAATAACTACTACATTGGACCCATGGCATTCTCATGGAATGCTATATCTTCATGACTAATAGCCTACTGGATCTGGGATGGTACATAGCTGTATGGACTCACTGATGCAGAGTCAGAGTCTATGTGTTACAAGTATGCTGCATCAATCATAAATCTATATAGAAGCACTCCTGGGGCTTCTGAACAATGTCTCCAATGCAACACGGAAATCATAAGGGACATAACCTATTTAGGTCCCTCAAATAAACTCATCAATGTGCTAGAGTCAGGTGACATCCGAGGTCTTCGACCAAATACTGCACGGACAAATACCCTGTACGAATCTCAACGGTGCGATGATGTAGTTGGAGTCAAGCACATTAGAAACAACCATCCCGAGAGGCACTAAGGACTCCTCTCAAGTGTTCCAAGGAACTCATCAATGAGGTTAATGAAACCAAGATACATGGACCTCTGGGTCTATCCTCTTGTTGACGGGCCGAAATAGGCACAAGAGTCAATTGAGGTACAACCCGATGCAAGAGTTTTCGAGATGCTCTCAGTTGTTTAAATAGCTGTTCCTGACGGGAATAAGGCCCTGTTGCCTTTCCTAAAGTTATTCCCCGCTGCAGGAGAGGATTAAAACTAAGACTGCAGTTTGTTAATCAGATCTATACCTATGACTACACAAGTTAATTAATGTTATATATTACAAGAGCAATCTATTAAATTGAATCTACTTCAAGCAGTTAATTTAAAATACAGGAATAAAAATAAGCTGAATATTAACAGAGTTGATATTCTACAGAGATATATTATAAACACTTGTACATTAATTACAGGAAAATGATCTGAATGTAATATAAATATAAAGATCTGATTCAAATATTTTCTTCAGTAAAATAATTAAATGGAAACTACTAATCTATTCTAAGTCCTATCCTGATCAAGAGCGTTAAACATATTAACCTGAAATCAAATCTGCCAATGAGACTACTGCATTAATAACATTGAAAATATTCAAAAGAAATTCAGAAATCAAACAAGATCATACAATAGACACATATATCACATATGAAATGATGTCAATCATCAATTTTACTACATGACATACATCAGCAAATCGAAGTCAGCATAAGTCGACAATTATACATAATATATTTGCATAATATCATTAAAGAGATCATTACAAACATTAATAATATGGAAAAAATAACAAGACCAATCGATACAATAAACACATATACGAAGTAAAAATACTGTAAACATATATAAGTATCACCAGTTTAAAATACTGTAGCTGCTGACAGGAAACTGCCATAAGTCACAGGAAAATCAAACAATGGTCTTGTGTCCTTCTTTCCCAAAACTATCGACCCTTTTCTCAATACCCACATGTCTCTTTAAATAACCAATTCATAGAGAAATGGTTCTAAACAACCGGAAACCATAAAATCGAAATCATATCCAATTTCGTTAAAAATGACAAGTGAAACATGTCATTTTTAATATACATTAAATGTTTTGAAATTGGATAGACTCAGTTCATAGCACAAAATCATAAAATAAACAAAGACACTAACTACATAGTGACACCTGGAAAACAGTCCTCGCCAATCGATTTGTTCCCGATTATGTAGGGATCATCCAGACAATAGGCAATCATCAAAATCCGATAAAGAGGATCCAAAACATTACCTGCGATACTGCACACAAAAGAAATATAATTAAAATACGCACAAAAGAAAATGAAATATAACTAAATAATAAATGAATTAGTACAAACCAAATACCTGAAAATAAATAACCCGATTATCAATCTATCATAACTTCAAACCTGAAACCAAAAGCACGTGCAGTTCAACCCATTATAAATTCACAGGGGCGTTAAACACCTGAATGTTTACACCCTTTGCTGGATTCGACGACTGACCCTTAAATTGCATTAATGTGACTTGAGCATTGAGCTCTCGTACTCTCTCTTTATTCTTGTTATTTTCATTCTGCAATTTTAGGACCCTACGGATCAACCGATTCTTATGCTTTTTAAGACGCAGCAAATAATTGTTGTCTAAAACTTCCTTCTCATTCAACTTAAGATTCTCAGCCTCCATAATATCACGATGAGCTACCATTTCAGTAACCCTTACTTCCATCCTGTGTATCCTGTCCAACAAACAGTTAACAAACAGCGGGTGAATCATATGCCCATCTTGATAGAAACCAGTTAAGTTTGTCTCTACAGTCTTCCCTTTAGCTTGAGGATCAATAGCAGGATCAACCCGAAGGTCCTTGTCGAACGCAGGAGGACTATCATCTGCAGGGTTCAGGATAAACTCGTTTTCAATGCCACGACCAACATCAGACATAACAGTATTTTGTTCCTCGTCGTCTATGACGACTATTTCAACATCAACGTTCTTGCCTACAGGAGGTTTCACAACACTACCCTTGGCCTTGCTCCTTGTAAACCTACCAAAGACCTTGGCCTTCGGCCTATCGCCTTCCCGACTGCAGGTATCAGTGTTTCGTTTTGGGGTTACAGGAGACAAACCTGAAGACTTCTTCATGCGCTTGGGAGGGAGAGGAGTACCGAGACTGCTCACAGGAGGAGGAATAGAGTTATTACAAACGCCGGGGCTCATACGGCCAGAAGGGTTCGACACAGACTTACACACAGGTGAATCCGAAACTCGACCGGATTCCTGGTGCCTTAAACATTCTTTCGGACAGTCAAATTGACAGTGACAAAAGGATGAGAAGCCATTAGAATCAATAAACTCATCCCATGACCTATTTAACTTTGACAATTCCCTCTCTATTAACATCCTCACCAAACCGTGGTGAAAAATACTGTGACTATTAGAATAATCCGTCAAGATTATTGTAAATAAATAAAAAATAGGAATATGAATAGATAGGAAGCCAAACAGGCTGAGCGGAAGGTGAAACCCAACCTCCAGGAGATTTGTATAAGTATAGGCTTTTGCATTGGAATAGTTAATCAATCAGGAGTTATTACCATCAAGTGGTATCAGAGCAGGGCTGTCTGCCATAACTCCTGCTGCATTTCTACCCATTACTGGCATTCTGTTTGCCAGTCCATTGCCAGACTGCTCCATCAATCTGCCAGTGGAGTCGCATGCAATGTATGCGTTACTCCATCTACCTGAGTTTATTCTCTGCGTGCATGCAATACCTAACCCTAATCCTGAGTTATTCTTCTGCTGCATTTTCATCCTGGTGGGCCGCGACCTGCTGCGTTGTTGAGTTTGTGCGTTGAGTTAAACCCTTCTTTGCCCTAGTTTTATGCGTGAAGGCACTCCTGTGAAGACCTGCGTGGAGAAGGCTCCTTCTCCATCTCTTGTACCCATTCTCACAAATGATTTTCCTCCATGCTGACATAAAACTTTTAGCTTTCGCTTTTTGTCCACAGTGACTAATATGTTGCAGACCCTTTTTAATAGCGGAGGACATTTTAGACAGACTCTGGACTAGGTAATGAGGCAGATTTAGAGAAAAGCCAATAAAAATAGACATCAACCGCAGATGGTAAACATAGGCTGAAGAGAGACGACCTTCACAGGTCACATACCTGTGGATAAGGTCCAATACTGGTCGCCACTCCTTCTTAAAGTATCTCTGGGCCACTCCAGTTCTGAACGATACCTCTTGACAGGGATTCTTCAGTAATTTCCTCCATTCAGTTACCATTCGCTGGTACTTAAACCGTCGTTCACCTACCAATGGAAAACCAGTAGCAAGCGCAACCAAACGCTCATCCACTCGAAACTGAAGATCACCTACCTTAACCTAAAAGTAGGCCAAAGACACAGCAAACACCCTCATCACTTCAGGGTTCGAATCCGAGAACTTACTGATAAACGGCAACCACCCGACGGCTTCGACCTTGGTTAAAAGGTCAGGGTTTGAATCAAGAAGCTTCATCTCACAAGGCTCGACTCTTACCATCGGCGCCATAACTAACTATGCACATGCACGAAACCTCACCTGGAAAAGATACCAGAGATCAAAAAACGACAACGAGCTGGAGAGTGAGCACTCAGGGTGCAAACCGAGGAGAAAAACTAAGCAACAGAACCCTATGCATTCATAAACCGACTGCGACATGAACAGCCACGGCCCATAACCCTGAAACTTCGTCATGAAGGAGAATGATAACACTACAAGGCAATCGAAATAAGAAATGATGGCAAACAACTCCATATTGAACCAATCTTGCCATCATTTATCCCGAGTTATTGACATGAGACCACTCATTGCATATAATATAGGTGTTTGACCGATCATGGAGCCACGACACCACACAGGTACTCGGAATTGAATGTGACTGACAGAACTAATTACCCGCGCAATGATGCCATATCAATTTCACAGCAGGTATATCGGAATTAGAGGCGATGACATAAATTAAGCTGATGTAAAACAATAATCCTATGTCACCCTTACCGTAGATTTGATTTAACCTTCGAAGGTGGCGAGCCATGCAACATAATAAAAATGATCAAATCAAAACCAAGCTTTGCAATATAGACCATGTTATAGAAATCAACATTAAACAATTATGGTGATATTGATTATGGTTTGGAATCCAAGAGGTAAACTTAGGATATGGCATGTTTGTATAAAATATTAATCCTTTGATACTCTAGGACCTTGCCACACTTACATTGAACCAACCATGCATACCCATAAATTCACATCCAAATGAAGCCTATGATAATGTGGCAACCCATACTGTGACCAATCATCCAATTTCGCAACCTTATCAATATCTATAATAATAAAACCAAATAGCAAAATCAAGTGATAACTGTTTAGATAAGATTTCAAGATTAGGTTATGAGAAAAAGATATGGAAATTATTAATACTCATCCCTTGATTGTTAATGTAAATCTATCCAAAATAATAACTTGATAATGGTGATTTTGTCAAATAATCTATAGCTTGGAAAGGCTGCTTAACCAAAACATAGAATTTTACTGATTCAGTAGCTCATAGAATGTTATCATTTCAGTAGCTGGTGATTCATTGGATTTGTCCTAAGAAATTCGAACATTTCATCAAAACAAAATAGGATTTTGTTTGATGAAATATGTTTTTTAAAGGCTGTTGAGTAGGGGCACAACAGATGGCGACTGACTGGGCGGAACAGTTATCTCTGTTTCTTAACCTGAAACCATGCAATCAAAGAAAATAGATCCTTCATGTATGTCATTATACAAGCATCAATATTTTAATATCTTAAACAGATTCAGGCATTTCACATTTCTAAAAATTACCAGAAATTTCAGTCTTAATTATATATTTGATGAAGAACGAGTTTCTAACAAAAATTAGTCCAAAACAAGTAAAACAATAAATGGCTTGGTTTTAAAGAATAAAATCCCAATACCATAAGCATGGCCCTGCTGCCAGCAGGCGTCTATAGCCTCGACAGGGTTGCTCCAAAGCCCAAAGAATGCCAATATCCCATCTGCTAGTTAGAGATATACGATTCTGGTCAGGTTGAACTGTCACCATCATTTTTTTTTCTTTTTTTCTTTTTCTTATCATATTTCTGAAGATCATGGTTCTGGCTTGGTAACCAGATGGAAACCATGTCAGTCACCAGTCAGCACCACAATAAATAAACCGGCTCGTAATGAGACCTTTTATCCCTCAGTGTTTTTCCAAGGGCCATTGTCCAGGCTTGGTGACCGGAAACGACAATGTTACTGAAGGAAAATCTATGATCCTGAGCAAAATGGCTCGTTATGAGACCCTCTATCCTTCAGATTGTTTAAAAGGATATTCATATCCAACCATGGCCAGAATGTAGTTATATTTAATCTTCAATGAGATTGTCTTAGCAGATGGGGAGGCAAACCTGATCCTCTTTACGAGAAAGGATGGCGTAAAAGACTTAAATAGATAACCTTGCCAGATACTGCCCTAGTCCTGTTGGAAAAATCTTTGTAGAGACTCACATTATTGATTAACATTAACATGATTTGAGAATTTTTGGTAAAAATCTAGAAAGATGAAAACCTGTTCACTGTTCAAGACACAAAATGATATGACAATTTTCGGGATAGCAAAATCTTTGTGTATGACCTGCAAATTAATCACAGAACTTGATAAAGAGGCATCAGCTTGAAGATTGATAAATTAATCAGACTCAAAATGTGCAAATAAAACACAAACAAATATGAGAAAATATCTAACGCAAACAAATCAAATAAACCTGTTGACAAATTCCGCAAACCAAGCACACCACACCAGATATGTACAGGATAATCCCTTGAGGGGGATCAGCAAAAATATTTCTTAATCAGATGACCATTCACTAGAAGATTGTCGATGTCACCCTCCAATGTCTGCAACCTGAAAGTGCTAGGACCAAGTTTTTCTGTAATAATAAATGGTCCCAGCCACAGGCATTGGAACTTAGTATGTTTTCCCTTGTCTTCTTGCTCCTTGTCCCATTTCAGAACTAGGTCAACTACTTCCAAATCCCGACTAGCTAATTTTATGTGAGCAACCCAGCGTTTTACGGTCTGCTGGTGTTTTTCAAACTTTTTTCTAGCAGACTCTCTATCCTCTTCCAGTTTAAGCAAGGTATTGATTCGATGTTCCATGGCAGAACATGGTGTCTCCTGCACTGACTGGGAGAGCTGTAAAGAGGGTAAAAATAAATGAGGAGGCAAAATGGATTCCTTACCGTATACCAGAAAAAAGGGAGAATATCCTATAGCAGCTTTGGGAGTCACTCTGTCAGCCCACAAGGCATTCGATAAGGCGTTGTGCCAATTCCTATGATGATTAATCACCGTGCGTTTCAGAATTTTGATTAAATTTTTATTTGAAGATTCAGCTAACCCGTTACCCTAGGGATAATAATTAGCTGAATATTTTAACTTTATGCCCTTTTCCAATGAATACTCAGTTAATTTCACAGAAGAAAAATAAGTTGTATTGTCAAAAATCAAAGATTCAGGAACACCGAACTTGGTGATAATAAAAGAATCAAGGAATGATATCACCTGTTCCGAGTTAACCACTCGCAAGGGGATAGATTCAACCCATCTAGTGAAATAATCTGTGGCTGTCAAAATGTACTTATGCTGCTGTGAAGAAGCTGGCGTGATTGGACCAACAATATCCAAACCCCATTGTTGGAATGGAACTTCAATAATCACCGGCTGGAGGGGTAAAGCTGCTTTCTTCATCCTGCCTCCTGCTCTCTGACACTCCTGACACTTCCTAGAAAAGGAATATGCATCTTTGAATAACGTAGGCCAGTAGTAACCAGCTTTGAGTACTTTATGTGCAGTGGTTTCTCCACCAAAGTGTCCCCTACCTGGTCCTGCATGTAATTGAGACAGCACGTTATCAGCTTCATTTCTTTCTAGACAGCGAAGGAGAACTCCTTCGAAATTCTTTCTAAACAAAATCTTATCAATCAGCTGATAAGGGGCAGATCTCAATGTCAAAGCCATTTTGCTGCGTGAATCCAAATGTTCAGGAGCATTCCCATGCAATAGAAAAAACATAATATCATTATACCAAGAATCAAGGGGAGCTGTGATCGGAAAAACTTCCCTTTCAAACAGAAAATGTTCGTCAAAGAAGTGCAGATCAGATTCAGAAACGTCTGAAGATCCAGCTGCCAACTTACAAAGTCCCTATCCCCTGACAATCTTTAAAGGCTTTATTTCCAGGTCATATTCCTGAAGTGCTGTGACCCAATGGGCTCGCTTTTCACCCAGATCTTTTTGTACCAACAGATTTCTAACTGTTGAATATGGCACAACAACTTTGGTATGAGACTTTAGCAAATAAGGCTGGAAATGTTTCATTGATTTAAAAACTACAAATGCTTGTTTGTCTACTTCTGGGTAATTCAGCTCTGCACCATTTAAACCAGAACTCGTAAAAGCAATGGGAGCTTCATTATTTTCCTGATTTTTCTGCGTTAAAACAGCAGCATATGAAGAATCAGAAGCAAATGTGTATAAGATAAATGGTTTGGAAAAATCCGGGCTTGTTAAAGTAGGAGCTTTAGCAACAGCTTTCAATATAGCGTAAAAAGATTGTTTTTCTTCAACAGACCATTTAAATTCGGCATCTTTCTTAATCATTTTCTGAAGCGGCCTAACAATTTCAGTGAACCCAGGAATAAATCTAGAAACAAAATTTATCTTCCCAAGAAATGACTGCAGAGATTTCTTTGAGTGAGGCATAGAAATCTGGGATATAGCATGGGTATGTTCTGGGTCAATATTGATACCTTGTTTAGAAACAACAAAACCCAATAGTTTACCTTTTGTTACTGAAAAGACAGATTTCTTAGGATTCAGAGAAATCCCATATTTCTTGCAACGCTAAAAAACTCTCCTAAGATGAGTTAAATGATCAGCTCTGTTTTTTGAAAAGACAGTAACATCATCAAGATAAATAACAACAAACTTACCGATCAGAACTCTAAATGCAATATCCATTACTCTTTGAAATGTTGCTACGGCATTAATTAACCCAAATGGAATTTTCCTGTAGGCATAAGTTCCCCAAGGGGTCCTAAAAGTTGTCTTCAACTGGTCTGCTTTGGATACTAACACTTGGTTGTATCCCGAAAATCCATCTAAAAGTGAAAACATTTCAGATCCAGAGACCTGTTGTAATATTTTCTCCATGGGAGGAACATGATAATTGTCCTTTTCCGAAACCTTATTCAGATTTCGGAAATCGACGCATAACCTGATATCACCATTTTTATTTCTAACAGGGACAAGATTTTCCACCCATTGTGCATGTCGTACCGGGAAAATTATTCTGGAGGCAAGTAGTTTATTCAACTCTTTTTTGACAGCTGGTTCCAAGCTAGGATGCATTTTCCTCAATTTCTGTTGAAAGGGTTTAGCCTCTTGTTTCATGGGAATGACATGTTACATTATATTAGGATTGAATGTCTTAAGATCATCATACGTCCATGCAAAAATGTCTTTAAACTCACTAAAGAGTCATATGAAGGCTGTCTTTTCCTGGGGATTACACGCATTGCCCAGATTGACACATTGAGGGTTGTACTCAGTGCCTAGATTTACTGTTTCCGATTGCATAGTGGAGCTGTTGGTTTTACAGTTCCTTGCAACTTTAAATTTATCCTTCAAGTCATAGAATTTCTCAAGTTTGATTACAGATTTGGGAAGGGTACTAACCTAATTGAGAGATTCTTGAATTGACCAGGGCTTATGAATTACCGCAAAATTATATAGATCCTCATCGTGAGTCATTTCATCGATGATCACATCTTTAAAAGTATCCTTCAAAGTCAGAAAATAAATCAACTGTTCATCGTTGTCGAAGACTCTCCAATTGACAATGTTATCAGGAATGGAAGGTCTGAAAAGCAATTCAACAGAGAACGGATTAGCAAGCATCCCTTCAGACGAAATTAACCTTGAAGCAAGTTAGCTAAAATATCAGCTTCCTGATTTAAATAACGAGGGATAGAACTTATGTTAAAGGCTTCAAATGATAGTAATAGATTCCATACCTCTGCCTGAGCATTCCTCAGATGCCCAGCAATGCAATGTATAGTGTTACGTACCTGTCTAATGATGATCTCAGAGTCACCTAACACTACCAAATCTTTGGCTCCCAAGTCAATTGCTTTTTTCAGACCTTGAATCAGAGCTTTGTATTCTGCCACATTATTGGTGCAATCAAATTCTAACCTGCAAGCAATGAAATACCTTTTCCCATAGGGATCTATCAGCAAGCAACCTGCACCAGCCCCTTCTTTTGACTTATATCCGTCAAAGTATAGAGACCAGAGACCATTGTTCAGATCTAAATGTATCGTGTCTGGAACTGGAATCTCTTCCGGAACTTGAGTAAAATGGAATACTTCAGACTGTTGTACCGAGTTTTGGACTGGTGAAGTTTCAGCTTCAAAATTCCCAAAGAAGGAATCAGTCATGTAATTTCCCATTATGGTATCAGTGAATAGCATCGGCTCATTAGATTCATCCAATTCGGTGACTGTGTGTTTCATATACCGTTCTCGATCAATTCTGATCTTGTTTGGACGACCATTATGAGATATCCATAAATGTGACCAGTCTGTCGCAAAATATCCTTTCAATTTTTCAGACCAATCTCTGCTAAGAAATAGGCCATATGCTTCCGGGATATCTGCAACAATTATATCAATGATAAAATGGACTTGAGGGTTTGAAGCTAACCTTATCAACACATCATTCAACTTTCCTATCACTTTCACGTTTGATCGATCAAGCTGCACAATGCTTGTATCACAGGGCACAGGGACTGCATTAATTTTTTTACACACAGAGTATGGCATGACATTCTTTGAAGCCCCTAAGTCTATCATACAGTTGTGCACTTTATGATTGCAGATTTCAAACGTAAGTAAAAAAGGAGGAGTTGAAGAATCAGATTTATTGCCTATAGACGAGGCATTGACTGAAGACTTTCCTGAGTTATCTTTAGTATTAGCAGAACTATTTTGATTAGAAGGGGTTTTTCCATTTTTACTTAAAGATAATCCTTGCATCATCTTATCTCGAATTACAGGCAGTTTGAGAAGTTCATAAATAGAAATGTTGGCTCTGATTTTCTTTAAATCTTCAACCAGATCGTATTCTAAATCAAGAGAGGGTGCAGATTTAATATTTGCAGGTTGAGTTTTTGTTTGAACAGCTGAACTATTATCTGTAGCAGTTGTAGAAGGTTCCCCTGAGGGCTGATCTTTCTTACTTCTAGTGTTGTATTGATGCTGATTTACATTGACAACACCCACATCTTCGTCATCAGTCAATTCTGTGGTGTCCCAGAAGTGACTGATAACTTGAGGAGGTTTATCTTCTGTGTCATTATCTTTTTCTTGGGTATCTTCAGAATTCTGTCCTGAAGATTGAGCATCGCTTTCAGCTGATGTTTCTAGACCTGAAACTAATAATTTGAGGAAACTATTAATTTCATCAACACTATTAGCTTCAAAAGGTGGAGTCTGATTTGCAGCTATATTTGGAAATGTCCTTCTGAAAGGTTGTCTAGGTGGTTCTTTATTAGGAATGTTTTCAGAAGTACCTTTCTTTAAATCAATGATTTCATTGGACAACTTTTTAATAACTCTTTGGAGGCTGTCTAAGTCTAGTGAATCCTGGCCCTTTTTCTCAGCGTTTACGTTCTTGGTAGGACTGTCAGTCTTCTTACGAAAAGAAGATGCAGAATCAGTATCTACCCCAGGGTTGGTCTTTATGGTAGACATGTCTTTTTCAACCTTAATTGCTTCTTCAAAATTTTCAGCAAGGGTAAGTTTGGCTGCTCTTTTGACAAACATGGCCATTGACACAGGCAGGGCTGAAGTGTAAAACTCAATAGTGACATCCTCAGCCGGCCTCGAGGTAGCAGGTATTCTGTTTCTTAGAGTTATGAACCGCTGGTTAAAATCTTTTACCTTTTCCTTGGTTTCCATGAGAATTCTAGACAACTCTAACACCAAGGCAGCTGGAGTCTTGTCGTCTCCGAACTTGTTCATGAAATCAAGATTGAATTCGTTCCAACTAGTTATAGAACCAGCCGTAAGTGAAAAATACCATGTCGAAGCTTTACCCTCAAATGTATAAGGGAAAAGTCAACAGACTACATCTTCATGTTCAACATCCAAGAGCGGAACTGCTAGCATAAACTTCTTAACATGATCTTCCGCTGGCTCTTTTTGCTTAGGATTGAACTTGGGTAACAACTTCTCAGGATGCTTAGGTAAAGGGTGGTGATTGCCTGGGACAGCCACTGCATCCTGAGCTAACCATGGCATGTTAGTATTAGGGTTTGGGGGGTTTACACCTACCATGTTACTTGGAGTTGGAGGTGGTGAAAGCGGTGTTTGAGGAATGCGAGTGGGTGAATGAGGTGGAGATGGTGGTTGACCAGACCCTCCTAAAGCAGGTGGTCCTGAAGAAGATGAAGGCTGATTGGCGCCTGTCAGAAACTGTTGTATCTGAGGATCAGGAAAGGTACCTAGAGGTTGTTCCTGTTCTTCCGACACAGGTTCAGTATGATGAGTACAAGGACGTGTGATATACGGGAGAGGTAATTCAGTGGGTTGGCGCCCGGTGAGATTCGAATAAGCCCTAGTTAAAATCCTACGAGATTCATTTATGGCATGTTCAAACTGGTCAAGTTCTTCAGGTTGGTGAGTACCACTAGAGTTGAATTGGGAAATAAGGTTTCGAACATAGTCGTTCAGTGGGCCTCACTCAATCGTGATGACCGGAGAGTACGTGGCTGTGATGATGACTGTATTTGAGGGGTGATAGGCTGATTGATTTTGTTAACAGGATTGTTTTCATCAGCCATTTACTTAAGCTGGCCCTCCTTCTAGCGCCATTGTTGACAAGCCGAAATAGGCACAAGAGTAAACCGAGGGACAACCCGATCCAAGAGTTTTCGAGATGCTCTCAGTCATTTAAATCGATGTTCCTGATGTGAATAAGGCCCTGTTGCATTTCCTAAAGTTATTCCCCGCTGCAGGAGAGGATTAAAACTAAGACTACAGTTTGTTAATCAGATCTATACCTATGACTACACAAGTTAATTAATGTTATATATTACAAGAGCAATCTATTAAATTGAATCTACTTCAAGCAGTTAATTTAAAATACAGGAATAAAAATAAGCTGAATATTAACAGAGTTGATATTCTACAGAGATATATTATAAACACTTGTACATTAATTACAGGAAAATGATCCGAATGTAATATAAATATAAAGATCTGATTCAAATATTTTCTTCAGTAAAATAATTAAACGAAAACTACTAATCTATTCTCAGTCCTATCCTGATCATGAGCGTTAAACATATTAACCTGAAATCAAATCTGCCAATGAGACTACTTCATTAATAATCTTGAAAATATTCAAAAGAAATTCAGAAATCAAACAAGATCATACAATAGACACATATATCACATATGAAATGATGTCAATCATCAATTTTACGACATGACATACATCATCAAATCGAAGTCAGCATAAGTCGACAATTATACATAATATATTTGCATAATATCATTAAAGAGATCATGAAAAACATTAATAATATGGAAAAAATAACAATACCAATCGATACAATAAACACATATACGAAGTAAAAATACTGTAAACATATATAAGTATCACCAGTTTAAAATACTGTAGCTGCTGACAGGAAACTGCCATAAGTCACAGGAAAATCAAACAGTGGTCTTGTGTCCTTCTTTCCCAAAACTATCGACCCTTTTCTCAATACCCACATGTCTCTTTAAATAACCAATTCATAGAGAAATGGTTCTAAACAACCGGAAACCATAAAATCAAAATCATATCCAATTTCGTTAAAAATGACAAGTGAAACATGTCATTTTTAATATACATTAAATGTTTTGAAATTGGATAGACTCAATTCATAGCACAAAATCATAAAATCAACAAAGACACTAACAACATAGTGACACCTGGAAAACAGTCCTTGCCAATCGATTTGTTCCCGATTATGTAGGGATCATCCAGACAATAGGCAATCATCAAAATCCGAGAAAGAGGATCCAAAACATTACCTGCGATACTGCACACAAAAGAAATATAATTAAAATACACACAAAAGAAAATGAAATATAACTAAATAATAAATGAATTAGTACAAACCAAATACCTGAAAAGAAATAACCCGATTATCAATCTATCATAACTTAAAACTTGAAACCAAAAGCAAGTGCACTTCAACCCATTATAAATTCACAGGGGCGTTAAACACCTGAATGTTTACACCCTTTGTTGGATTCGATGACTGACCCTTAAATTGCATTAATGTGACTTGAGCATTGAGCTCTCGTACTCTCTCTTCATTCTTGTTATTTTCATTCTGCAATTTCAGGACCCTACGGATCAACCGATTCTTATGCTTTTTAAGACGCAGCAAAGACTTGTTGTCTAAAACTGCCTTCTCATTCAACTTAAGATTCTCAGCCTCCATAATATCGCGATGAGCTACCATTTCAGTAACCCTTACTTCCATCCTATGTATCTTGTCCAACAAACAGTTAACAAACAGCGGGTGAATCATATGCCCATATTGATAGAAACCAGGTAAGTTTGTCTCTACAGTCTTCCCTTTAGCTTGAGGATCAATAGCAGGATCAACCCGAAGGTCCTTGTCGAACCCAGGAGGACTATCATCTGCAGGGTTCAGGATAAACTCGTGTTCAATGCCACGACCAACATCAGACATAACAGGATTCTGTTCCTCGTCATCTATGACGACTATTTCAACATCAACATTCTTGCCTACGGGAGGTTTCACAACACTACCCTTGGCCTTGCTCCTTGTAAACCTACCAAATACCTTGGCCTTTGGCCTATCACGTTCCCGACTGCAGGTATCAGTGTTTCATTTCGGGGTTACAGGAGACAAACCCGAAGACTTCTTCATGCACTTAGGAGGGAGAGGAGTACCGGGACTGCTCACAGGAGGAGGAATAGAGTTATTACAAACATCGAGGCTCATACGGCCAGAAGGGTTCGACACAGACTTACACACAGGTGAAGTCGAAACTCGACCGGATTCCTGGTGCCTTAAACATTCTTCCGGACAGTCAAATTGACAATGACAAAAAGATGAGAAGCCATTAGACTCAATAAACTCATCCCATGACCTGTTTAACTTTGACAATTCCCTCTCTATTAACATCCTCACCAAACCGTGGTGAAAAATACTGTGACTAATATGTTTCGGACCCTTTTTAATAGCGGAGGACATTTTAGACAGACTCTGGACTAGGTAATGAGGCAGATTCAGAGAAAAGCCAATAAAAAGAGACATCAACCGTAGATGGTAAACATAGGCTGAAGAGAGACGACCTTCACAGGTCACATACCTGTGGATAAGGTCCAAGACTAGTCGCCACTCCTTCTTAAAGTATCTCCGGGCCACTCCAGTTCTGAACGATACCTCTTGACAGGGATTCTTTAGTAATTTCCTCCATTCAGTTATATCCATTCGCTGGTACTTAAACCATCGTTCACCTACCAATGGAAAACCAGTAGCAAGCGCAACCGAATGCTCGTCCACTCAAAACTGAAGATCACCTACCTTAACCTGAAAGTCGGCCAAAGACACAGCAAACACCCTCGTCGCTTCAGGGTTCGAATCCGAGAACTTACTGATAAATGGCAACCACCCGATGGCTTCGACCTTGGTTAAAAGGTCAGGGTTTGAATCAAGAAGCTTTATCTCATAGGGCTCGACTCTTACCACCGGCGCCATAACTAACTATGCACATGCACGAAACCTCACCCGAAAAAGATACCAGAGATCGAAAAACGACAGTGAGCTGGAGAGTTCGTAGCTTTGCCACTAGGTCGATTACCACAAGTACCAGTTGATATTGACGAAGTTCGTAGCTTTGCAGACTTTGAAGTCATAGAAATCATTGGCGATAGTAGACCGTACCCAGCTTTACTAGGTATTGACTGGGAAATCGATAACATGGCTGTTATCGATTTAAAGAAAAGACAAATGACCTTTGAGGATAACCAGATCTGGGTCATTGCACCGTTGGATCCTTTCCAGGGTCCTCGCTACATTGAACCTATCAGAGCAAAGGAGGAGGTGTGCAACATGGAAAGCCTTTATTAGATGACTGCTAATCAGAGTGATTACATCAAACACACTGCAGAAGGAAATATCAGTTGGCGATGCGACAGCTCATGCGCTTCAGATTCGGAGGTTGGCTTAGAAAATTGGCAGAATAGACTTTACGAAGTCTCAGCTCGCAGATGTGTGTTTATGACTAAGTCACTATGATGGATCGGCGCAGAGATTATTGATATTCCATCGTTTCATGGCTTAGCGAATGTCAATGACTTTTTACAGCAGTTTGAGCAGGAAATTCCTCAGGAGCAGAGGATGACAACTATTGACCTTGCAGTAAAAGCCACACCTGCAAGATGGTGGCATGCACATAAAGGACATATCGCATCATGGGATGATCTTAAGAGACTGATGACGATCAGATTCTCTAATGACAAGGAGCCTTTACAGCACAAATATACAGGAGAAAGTGACCCCAGGTCACATATTCAGACTTGTGAACAGAGTTGGTCAGACATTCCATAGGATGAATGGGTTCACCTATTCATTCACACTTTAGACACAGTTCCAAGGAACTGGTACACTGAGACAGAGTTGCGCAGAGGAACCATCACATGGCCACTTATGATAGATAGATTTGTACTCACTTTCACTTTTGAATCTGAGTATCCAAGCATTGATCAGGCTCCAGATGTTATAAAAACTAAGATATTTGATGACTGTACCCTATCAGTGTATGCTCAGCCTGATTGGGCCATCCAGTTGGAACATGTGCTAGAATGTTACAACTTCGCAGCAGAGCCAGATGATGAGAATGAGAATCCTCATAGTATCAACATTCCAGAGTCAGAAGGGACTCGCGACGTTGATGGACCAAGACTAGAAATTCCCACTATCGCAGAACCGATCAAGATTAAAAAGATCATTATTGGCACAGAAACAGAACCAAAGCTTGCCTCTATTGGAGACTATTGGGATGATGAAACAGTAGGACACATTGCAGATCTGTTACATGACTATCAGGACTGATTTCCCACTAAGTTCACAGAGATGAAGGGAATAGTAGGATATTTGGGAGTCATGCACATACCTTTGAAAGAGGATGTTAGGCCAGTTAAGCAGCGTCCATACAGATTGAATCATCGATATAAATAAAAAGTTAAGGATGAGATTGACAAGATGCTAGCAGCATGCATCATTGAACCTATAGAAGAGATCGAATGGGTTAGTCCCATGGTTGTACAGGAAAAGAAAACCAAAGGAGAAATCAGGATTTGTGTCGATTTGCGCAAACTCAATGACGCATCGCTTCATGACCCATTTTCGACACCTTTTACTGATGAAGTTTTAGACAATGTGGGAGGATAGGAGGTCTACACCTTCACTGATGGATTTTCAGGCTCTTACCAGATCAGAATCCATTCAAAGGATCGACATAAGACCACCTTTGCAACAGAATGGGGCTCATTCCAGTATACGGTAATGCCCTTTGGTCTTAAAAATGCACCAGCTATCTTTTCTAGAGTAGTAGTTGCTATATTTAAGGAATACATCCATAAATTCTTAGAATTCTATTTTGATGATTGGACTATATTTGGATTAATCGACAAGCATATAGGATATTTAAGGCTCATGTTAGAGAAATGTAGGCAATACCAGATTTCTCTTAACTTGAAGAAATGTATATTCTGTGCGCCATTTGGTATTTTGTTGGGTCATATTGTTTGCAGACAAGGCTTGATGGTAGATCCTGCAAAGATTGCCATCATTGTTAATCTTCCAGCACCCAACTCAGTCAAGCAATTGAGGATAGTGCTCGGTCATACCAGGTACTATAGAAAATTCATCAAAGGTTATGCAAAGATCACAACACCTATGGAAAAGATGTTAAAGAAAGAAGTGAAATTCCTATGGAATGAGGAATGCCAGCAAAGTTTAGACACCCTTAAAGAGAAGATGGTTACAGCACCCATATTAGTATTCTCAGAATGGAACAAGCCATTTCATGTACATGTGGATGCATCTGGCATCACACTGGGGATTGTCTTAACCCAGCCAGGAAAAGGGGGTATCGATCACCCTATCACGTACTCAAGCAGAAAGTTATCTACCACAGAAAAGAACTACACCACTACAGAAAGAGAAGGATTAGCTATGGTGTATGCTCTACATAAGTTCAGGCACTACCTGTTGGGTGTCCCATTCAATATGTTCACTAACCATTCCTCTTTAAAGTACTTGGTCAATAAACCAATATTAGGAGGAAGGATCTGTAGATGGTTACTCTTATTTCAGGAGTATGATTTTGAAATTATTGTAAAACCAGGAAAATTAAATGCCGGACCTGATCACCTGTCGTGGATAGATTCAGGAAAAGAACCAATTAATTTAGAGGACAATTTTCCAGATGCGCAATTGTTCTCTATCCAAATCGCAGATGAGTATTACGCTGATATTATTCACTTTCTCACTACAGGGTGGGCACCTATTGAGTTTACTAAGCACCAAAAGAAACAGTTAGTTGTTAAAGCAACAGACTTCACTTTGATCGCGGGAAATTTATATAAGTTAGGTCCAGATGAAGTCTTGCACAGATGCGTTATGCCGCACGAGAAAGAGGCCATTATCAGAGAAGCACATCCAAGTGCTGCAGGAGGTCATTTCGCAGGAAAGCCGACTGCTCAGAAAATCCTAGCTGCAGGATTATGGTGGCCTACTTTGTATAAAGACAATAAGGAGTTTTGCAGATGCTGTGATATCTTCCAGAGGGTAGGAAAACCTTCACAGAGAGATGAAATGCCGCTGCAACCACAGATTACATTGCGGGAATTTGACAAGTGGGCTATAGATTTCGTGGGTCCTATCAACCCACCTGGGAAATGAACTGGTGCGAGATACATCATCACAGGAACAGAATACCTCACCAGGTGGGCAGAGGCAAAAGCAGTAAGGAATTGTGATGCTGCTACAGATGCACAGTTCATTTTTGAAAACATCATAAGCAGATTTGGATGTCCAGTAATCTTGATGAGTGATCAAGGCACACATTTTCTGAACCGCACTATTGAGGCCTTGACGGAGGAATTTCAGATACAGCACCATAAGAGCACTCCCTACCATCCTCAAGCTAATGGTATGGTGGAGGCATTTAACAAGATTCTAGAAAATGCTCTTACTAAGATCTGTAACAGCCAAAGAAATGATTGGGACCTCGGGGTTAATGTTGTATTGTGGGCTTATAGGACTACATGCAAGAAACTTACAGGATACACACCTTTCATCTTGGTGTATGGACAAGAGGCTGTTATGCCAATGGAATATATTATTCCCAGTTTAAGACTTGCTCAAATTACTGGGATGGCTGATACAGACACAATGAATGAAAGACTAGCGCAGCTGCTTGCCTTAGAGGAAGACAGATTCATCGCAGGATTTCATCAGAAAGTGCATAAGGCACGAGAGAAATCTTGGCCTGACAGGCACATCAAAAGCAAGATTTTTCAGACAGGAGACTTAGTACTCCTCTATGACAGTAAGTTTGTTAAGTTTCCAGGGAAGTTCAAGACGCATTGGTTGGGGCCATACCAAGTTCAGCAAGTTACAAATGGAGGTGCCGTTCAGCTCAGCAAACTGAACGAGGAGCTTCTTCCCACTTTGATTAATGGTAGTAGACTTAAGCTTTATAGTGATAGCCACTCCACCTCCCAGCCCTAACTCAAACAGTTTATAAGTGCAGATGTCCAGTGTAGTTGAAAGGAGGCATCGCACCGGTAAGTAGTCTACACGAAAAGAAAAGAAAAAAAGGTTCTAAGTATGAGGAATCGCATCAGAAAAGTGTATGTTGCGCAAGTCATAGGATGCTTGCAGAGTTTTTGAACGTTGTGGCGTTCATGCCGACACTTTGGTTTGAGACGATGTGGTGTGGAATCGGAGCGATGTGATGTTCCCCATGCCACGTAGATGATTTTGAAAAGAGACAAAGGGCTAGTCACTTCACCTTCTGACAAGCAGTTAATCCACATACAATAGCTATATGTTGCCCTAGATTTGGAAACAGTATAATGATTTGTCCAGATTTGGTAAATCTTCGATGAGACTGGTGCCTGCACGCAAGTTTCGAGGGAAATTTGATTGGATTTTCAACAATTAATGAGGATTGAAATGACGGGTGTTGTCTTGTCCATGCAATTAATACCACCGACGGGTCTAGCCAAATGACCGTTGCTTCAAATAGTATTACCTTCGTTATAAATATAGAGATCATTCATACAGAAGGGTTACTTTTGCGATTTCTAAGAGCTATAGAGCAATTTGTAAGAGTCTTTCCTGAGCAGAGATACTTCAGTTACAGAGTGCTGGTTTTCCCCAATTTTGCAGCCATTGCCAGTTCAGAGAATTGCACCGAGTGGGTTTTGTCCGATATGGAACCTTTAGAAGACATTGTGCAAAGATTCTAGAGTAGTGGCCTCCTGTCTGTTATGACGACGCCGCCCAAGGTTGTGAAATTAGGTACATCACAAGTCAGACAGCCACCAAGGATGAGGAGTCAAGCTCAGATAGTCGAAGAGTCCAGCCCAGAGCAGAAAAGGAGAAAGACGAGAACATCATTGAATATAAGAAAACAGAGAAGAAGAAAAGTGAGACTAAGAAAGAGAAGGGCTCCCGGCTGTGCGCCTGGAGTTTCCCAGAAGATCTCATGGAAAGAAAAAAGGACCAAGAAACAGGCATCCGAGACTTAGAAAAACAAAAGGAAATGGGAAAGGAACGAAGCAGAGATTTCAAAATGAGAGAGATACAGAAAATTTCCAAGAAGGTACTTACATTAAAACTGGAAAAGGACATGTCTCCTCATGGAAGTATTATGTCTTTCCCTATATTCAGAATGATGATGGCTTGGATGAGTCTGTTCGAACAAGCGCTCCAGTCGAATTTGAGGTGAATGGTTCGAAACTGACCAAGGTAGCAGGAGATGAGGTCATTGAAACAAATTTAGCAGCTTATGAAGGGTCCGCCATTCATTTATGGAGCATCACTTAAGGAAAGTGTTGACACTATTTTAGAGGAAACAGCACAAGAGTGTGTCGAAGCTATGGATAAAGAAGTCATAGGACTTCAGGAGAGACTTACAATGACTTCGCAGGAAGCCAAGGAGAAGCTACAGCAAGAGAAACCAGTTGTTAGTGGCTCAGGCATGAGCCACAATTAAGTGTTAGGGGACTGTTGGAGTAGGGCCCCACAGCTACAGGAAAAGCTGCTATATCAGAAGAAGAGAGTCAAAGGAAACATTACCCGAGCGGCCGAGAAGAGAGAGCTCAACCACTGCACTTAAGGCAGCGGCGAAGACAGGAGGGCTCATCTACCCTTATAAAGGAAAAGGAGCAACAGGCCGAGGTATTGAAGACAAAGGACAGAAGGGAATCGATGGAGGAAGCGGCGCCCATACCCACGATCAGCATTGGGAAGCGTGGAAGACTGCAGAAAGCTGTGGTGTGACGGAAAGCGGCAGTTCAAGTACAAATAGGCTAACTATCATAGTTAGGGGTTGGGTTACTATTGGGAAAGGCCCACAGTGTTGTAACAGGGAGAGACATTTGGGCTGCCTGTATAAGCATGTATTTTGTATTGTAAAAGGTTAGACAGTAGAGAGAAAGATAGCTAGCCAAACATTCAGATAGACAATTAGCTAGTAGTCAATTAGCTATCTTTTGAATCGAGCTCTGGTTCTGTTTTTAAACCTATATTATCTGACTACAACCAGTAGCTGGCTCCTTGAGCATGAATGTAAAAATCCGCAGGGATTGAGAGAGAGAGAGAGAGGAAGAGCATATTGTAAGAAGGCAATATAGAAGGAGAAGAGATCTAAAAGAGAAGGGCTCCCAGTTGTGTGTGTGGAGTTCCCCAAAAGATCTCTAGATCCATATTAGGTTGCAGCGGAACTATGTTTACTCTCTCAAGATATAATATAAAAACCAATTCCCGTGGACGTAGCTTCCCCCCTGGAGGTGAACCACGTAAAACCCGTGTGTTGTGCGACTGTTCATGTGATTGTGTTTTACCTGTTTGCTATATGTTATCTGTTACATGAATGTTGCTTATCAGTTGATGAATGTATGTATGTTATGCTTCAGTTATAGCACTTAGAAGGTTAAACGCAAGTTGAATGTATCAAGTAGCCTGTATATGAGTTTATCAGTGCTTGATTCATGATAGTTGACAGTTACAGCATTAAGTGACTCCGGTATATGAGTTCCATGAGTTCAGTGTAGTTGATGTTCGCGTGTTAAACAGTAGAGGTTTAAGTGAAGTGGTTTAACACCCTTGTGAAGGTTAACAGAGTTATTAGACCAAGGAAGGAGGTCCCAGGACCTTGAGAGTTGATACGCATATTGAACCTTATTATAGGACATATTACAGCATAGAAAGGCAATATCGCATCGTCTGAGGAGCTGCGGTGTGAGAGATCGCAGGGAAGGAGCTGAGCAAAAGAGTTAGTTTACGCATCGCCGTAGAAGATGCGATGCGATAAGGATCCACTCCCTACCAGCGCTAGCTAGAAAGAGGGATCTCCTTTGCAGAGAGATCCCGTTGGCTAAGAAGAGTCGCGAGACCCTAGGATGCTACAGAACCTGGTTGAAGACACCTGAGTCTTCAGCCACCCCATCTGAGATCACTTCGGGTGAGACTTCAGGCCGTTCTGCGGTCTGTCACCGAAAGGGCCAGTGAGCTAGGGGTATTGTTGGTACATTAAAGTAAACCCAAGTCTGCCCAATCCAGACCAACAAGGAGGTCCTTGTGGTGTCGGGTTGGGTTGGACTTGGTCCGTTGTGTTGGTGGCATGTTGAACCTCATTCCTAATGGCTTGCTTAGCACGAACCATGAAGGGACACTCAAATGTGTAGTGCCCGTAGACCTCATAGGGTGTGCATGGTTGCTTTGTACGCAATGGGGCATTGCATCTCGGTGCATTTGGTCATGGAGAATTTTGGTCTGGTCGGTTTGCCGTGGCATTGTTGGGAGGGTTTGGTTTTTGACTGCCTCCCTGTGGTTGATTGTTTCCTTGGTTCTAGGGTCGGTTATTCCTATCTTTCCCTTGTTGATTATTGGGGATTGGCTGGTTGGGACGGTTTTGTTGTGCAAACACCTATCCCAATGGAGCGGGTGGAGCAGGGGTGGGGGCTTGAACTGCTTGCACTAGTGGTGCATAGTAGATTTGGGTGGGTTGCGGTGCCACAAATGTGGGAATTTGTCCCGCGTATTGCTGTGTTGACCAAGCCAAGGCCTGGGCCTGCTGCGGTGGCGTAGGTTGTGCATAAGAAGTTGTGGCTCTGAACTGGGACATCATTCTTGCATAGTCCGAAGTTTGGTTTTGGTAGGCAACACTAGAAGTGTTGCTTGGTTGTGGTAGTATTGTAGGTGGTGTCAGACGGTACTGTGGTTGGTGGGAGACCGAGCCTATGATGTCATCTGTAGCATGGGATGCCCCCTGTGCATCCTAGTAGGAGGTTCCTTCGCGGGGAGCATCTGGAATGACGATGTAAAGGTATCCAAACTATGCATAGATCAGATCAAAATGCTGGGCTTTCAAGATGGCCTCCTCTTCAGATTGGGGACATTCGGATGCGACGTCCTTTGTTATAGGTGGGAGCAAGGTTTTAAGGAACCAATCTAGGAAGATCCTGTCATCAAGTTGGTTCTTACAAAAACTACGGTGTCATCATCACTCATGGATGTGGTCTGTTATGTGGGCCACATTATTTTGGTGGCAAGATAAAAATATCTCCACCCCTTCATCATATTTGACAGGGAGTTGGAAATATTGCAGGAACATGAAAGCCAGGGAATTGAAATCTGGGTATTTGGCTTGTGGTAGCTCAATGTACCACTTGGCTGCAGCACCTATGAGGGTCCATTGGAATAGTATTAGCTTGATTGAATCATATACGATGTTGTTTGATGAACACCATAGATGAAACATCATGATGTAGTTTTGGGGGCACTCCCCTGCCTTCCCTTGAAACTTGGGAATGTCTGAGGGAAGTTTGGTTGGCATGGGAGGCCAAAAGGTTTGATGGCAGATAGGGTCATTTGTTAACCGAGCCAAATCAGGCAAGTTGAGACATGCCATGAAAGGAAGGTTTGACCCCAGGTTGATGTGAGATGGTGCAGCCATGGTGGTGGGGTTTGCAGGCACATAATGCACCTGCATAGCTGGGGATACTTGTGGCACCATTATGGATGGGCTAGTGCCCCCATGTGTGGTGGGAGGGACAATGTGGGTGGAAGGGCCACTGCCCCCATGTATGACAGGAGGGGCAGTGTACGTGGAAGGGCCACTGCCCCCATGTGTTGCAGGTGGGACAGATTGACTAGTCAATATGGGTGGTGGTAGCTGACTTATGATGGTTTGCATAACCGCACTGGGGCCACCTACAGGATTATTGGTGATAGTTTGTGGTGTGGACATGGGTCCACTAGCAATTGCTACGCTGAAAAATGGATCCAGGTTTGCACCAGCCATTGGGCTTGATGGTGCAGTGTGTAGATCTGGTTCAGACTGATATGGTTCTGAAGCTAAATCATAGGTTGTGTGGCCTTCTGATGGTGTGGTAGGTCGTTGAGAATGGTCTCGATGATGTCAGTTTAATGACCCGAACTGTGGTGGTTTGCCTCTTAGGTGTGAGGAAGAGCGTGAGGGATCAATCGTGTCAAATTTGTATGTCAAACTAGTGGTAATGATTTTTGGACCCTGGTTTCGATGGCTTCCTATTGGCTGCAGGTGGTCACTCAGCACCAAGACTACCAAAAGACAGCGCTTGGATTTTTCCTCACGAGAGTGCTACTCAATCATTGGGGGTCATTGCCCGTTTCGCTTGGCAATTCCTCTCAGTGGCCAGCTACTTTGGGGTTCCTGTGGTACTCCTCATAATGAGTTTCTGGGATGAGTCCAAGTACTTCCCACGATTAAGGCAGTCAAGGACTTATGTCCTCAAAGACTGCATATTTTTAACTTAGTGTAAACTATAAATTTTACTGGCTCACTTAGCGTCATGAACTAAGTTGGGTTGATTTATATGGTATGGTGTGTATGCCTTTTATTTTTCTGATATATCCGGTGGCTGCTTAAATGGTTTATGAATATTCCACAGAGTTCATAACATTGTGAATGAAAGCAGTAAACAGTAATCATAAATTTTTTTAGACATGTACCATTTGTAATCCTGAGTCGTGATAGCCTGACTAGGTGACTACCTTACACCTATATTTCTCTTCAACCAGGAGAAGGTGCTGGGATCTCAACACAATGGGACTAATCCCATCTGTAGATCCAGAGGTCACCCTCCGGATGCAAGGTTGGTCAACAGGGAGGACGCTGAGCGTCGTGAGAATCCCTCCTTCTCTACCCCCTCTACCTTCCAAGTCACCCGTTTTTAGTGGCTTCGAAAAATATTAGGTGAAGTGCCTATTACTATACAAGCCTTGCCCTTCGTATTATCCCAGAATACCTTGAAGGGTGATGACTGGGTAGAGGACGAAGGGTTAGGAAAGATGTTGATTTTAAGTATGTTTTAATCAAACTATGTTCATTAACCCATTAAGTATTGATTTACACTTTGATTTTATTAAGATTTGTTCTGTAAATGAAATGGAGATAAACAGAAATAGAAATAGAAATAAACATAGCTTGGATGGACAGAGGCGGCTGATCCGCACTGACAGTCCTAATAAAAGCAAATAGTGAAGCCCAAAAATGGGTCGTGTACCTGTAAAGGTCTTGTTTTTGTGAAGTGGATTTTGATCCAACCGTGAGGAATTACCTCAAACAGTTGAAAACCCACTTCAAAAATGCGCCCTTTTACCCCTAACCATGCATATATTTACAAATGGATCAACTATTTGGGCATAAAATGAGCCCGAACATAGGTGAATTTTCAGAAATTCGGTTCGGTCGTTTTTGCATAGTTGAGTGATTTGCAAATCACAGAATGGCCAGCAGTGACTGGTATTGTGGCCAAATGGGCTCATATTGGCCTTGAGGAGGCTTAGTAGTAACTATAAATGCAAATAAGCAGAGATCTAAGCTATACTTGATAGAAATTTAGACTAGGGGAAAAAAACAGAATTAAAATCTGAAACTTGTAAAAACACTCCAGGGATCCTGTGGGATCGACCTCGTATGGTCGCCAGTTCTGTAGCAGGGATTTCTCCCTTGCTACAGGGCAGGAATGGCTACCTTCCATCTATAGGATGGAAGGGCAGGTTCCTAGTAGTGAAATGTAGTAAAAACAAACAAAAAGCAAAGTAGAACAAAAAGAAGAGAAATGGCTAGAAACCCCTCTGCAAACACTGTTAGGGTCTAGCTCCAGCTACTTGCAAACAACATGTTAGAAAACAAAATACCTGCAAAACAAGTTAGGAAAGAAACCTGCAAATAAACCATGGATTAGAAAGCAAATGACCTACTAAAAAAATACTAAAAATGATAAGCTATACCTTCTCTTTGGATGGAATGGGCCACCATGCCCTAGCTTAGAGAAGCACCTCTCTTGGATGGGGGAGCTATGGCTCAATGGAGGATGGAGGAGAGGGAGTGTGCATGGCTTGAGAGACAAAGGATCTCAAGGAATCCATGGGCATCATAACAGTATGCAAGGGAGAAGTGATTTGAGAGTGACCCCACCCCTCTATTTATAGTTTTTTTGGGGTTTTTTAGGGTTGTAAGCCCTTGGTTGGGGATTTAGCCCCTTTTTGGGGATTTTAGCCCCTTTTGCCCAAAATTTAGCTCCTTTGAGGGGTTTTAGCCCCTATGAGAGCTATTTAGGCTCTTTTTAGGGGTTTTTAAGCCCTTTTTCCTATTTTTAAGCCTTCTTGAGGGTGTGGGGGTCAAATGGGGTCAAATGAGGGTCATGCATGGGTGTCCTTGGGTGGTGTAGGCCATGTAGAGCTAAGTGAAGGATTTTTTAGGTTAACATCCCCAGCACGATCATGCAAACCATCATAAGCTAGCTACCACCACCCATATTGACTAGTCAAGTTGTCCCACCTGTAACACATGGGGGCAGTATGCCTTCAACCCACACTATCCCATTTGGGATACATGGGGGCAGTGGCCCTTCCACCTACACTTCCCCTCCTGTCATACATGGGGACAATGGCCCTTCCACCTACACTGTCCCTCCCACCACACTTGGGGACATTATCCCGTCCACAATTGTGCCATAAGTACCCCCAGTTATGTAGGTGCATCATGTCCTTGCAAACCCCACCACCATGGATTCCTTGTCTCACATAAACCTTGGGTCAAACCTTCCTTTCATGGCACATCTCAACTTGCCTAACTTGGCTTGGTTAACAAATGACCCTATCTTCCATCAAACATATTGGCCTCCCATGCCAACCAAACTTCCCTCAGACATACCCAAGTTTGAAGGGAAGGCAGGGGAGTGCCCTCAAAACCACATCATGATATTTCATCTATGGTGCTCATCAAACAGCATCATAGATGACTCGATCAGGCTAAGACTATTCCAACGCACCCTCACAGGTGCTGCAGCCAAGTGGTACATTGAGCTACCATAAGCCATGTACCCAGATTTCAACTCTCTGGCTTTCATGTTCCTGCAATATTTCCAACTCCTCATCAGATATGATGAAGGGGTGGAGATATTGTTATCTTTCTGCCAGAATACTGCGATTCACATAACCGACCACATCCATGAGTGGCGGAGACGTCGTAGTTTGTGTAACATGCAACTTGATGACAAGATCTTCCTGGATTGGTTCCTTAAGACCTTGCTCCCACCTATAGCAAAGGACATCGTATCCAAACGTCCCCAATCTGAAGAGGAGGCCATCTTGAAATAGCAGTAGTTTGATCTGATCTATGCACAGTCTGGATACCTTTACACCGTCATTCCAGATGCTCCCAGTGTAGGCACCTCCTACCAAGATGCACCGGGGGCATCCCATGCTGGAGATGGCATCATAGGTTCTGTCTCTCACCAGTCACAACACCATCCGACACCACCTATAATACCACCACAACCAACCAACACCCCTAGTGTTGCTTACCAAAACCAAACTCCAGACTACACAAGAATGATGTCCCAGTCCAGATCCACAATTTCTTACGCACAACCTGTACCACCACAGTAGGCCCAGGCCTTGGCTTGGACAACACAACAATACGAAGGACAAATGCCCACATTTGTGGCACTGACAACCACCCAAGTCTACTATGCACCACCGGTGCAAGCCGTTCAAGCCCCCGCCCCTGCTCCACCTGCTCCATTGGGACAAGTGTTTGCACAGCAAAACCGTCCCAACCATCCTGCCCCCAATAACCAACAAGGGTAAGCCAGGAATAACCGAGCCCAGAACCAAGGAAACAACCAACCACAGAGAGACGGTCAACGACCAAATCCTCCCAACAATATCGTGGCAAACTGGCCAGCCCAAAATCCTCAACGACCAAATGCACTGAGACATAATGCTCCATTGCGGACAAACCAACCGTGCACGCTATGTGAGGTCTATGGGCACTACACATTCGAGTGTCCCTTCATGGTTTGTGCTAAACAGGCCATTAGAAATGAGGTTCAAAATGCCACCAATACAATGGACCAAGACCAACCCAACCCGACACCACAAGGACCTCCTCCTATGGTGCACCAAAACCCATTATCGGTCCAAGGATTGGTGGCAACCGCACCCCCACCCCAAGCCAATCCAAGCACTCCGGGGGCACCTCCCACAGCAGAAACAGGTGTCTGCCACCTGCTAGCTATGAAAACTAAAGAGATCAATTTACAAACCAGACGAAATTAGTATGAAACCAACACTGAACTCACTAACATGTCACCGAAATCTACGTCTAAAACAACCAATGCACCTCTTCAGTTGCCCCCTTTCCCGCGCCCCCCCATACGTCTAGATGCCAACAACGCTACAACTAGAGCTTCTGTCAGCTACAACATCATGGACGATTTGGCCCAAACACCTACCGCCATGTCCGCTCTTGAGGTACTCAAAACTTTCCCAACGCAGTGGAAATACTTACTAGCCTTCCTTGGTGTTGTGGACCCCTCTGACTCCAAATTGATCACATTCGACATGGAGAATGGAGAACCATGGATGCCATCAACCATTTCCTTCCAAATCCCAGTGTCTATCTGGAATTTAGTCGTGCACCGATGCATAGTGGATGAGGGGGCATCCATGTGCATTATGTCCACCCTAGTATGGAAAAAACTTGGATCCCCAATTCTACAACCATCCTCCACAACTCTGTGGGCTTATGATGGCCGTCCCACTAAATCCCAAGGAATCCTCCCCCACATCCCCATCACATTAACCGAGAAGATACTATTGATTGACATAGAGGTTTTCAATGCTCAATTGGACTATAATATTCTCCTCGGGAGAAGTTATATGTATGCCATGAGAGCCATAGCATCAACTGTCTTCCACCTCATGATGTCCCCCCATGAAGGGAAAATCATGACGGTTGACCAACTGACTTATCATGATCCGCAAGGGTTAACAGCACCCGCCAACAATATCCCTACGATCAACACCATTGATCTGCAAGGGCTGACCACAAATGCCAATGTTATCCCTGTGGTCAACACCATGGTTTACAACATACCAGCCTCCCCATTGTTGAATGTGGGGCCTAGGTTTTTTGCCGATACCACCATGATGGATTATTTCCCCTTAGTGTCACCACCATCGACACCAAATGACACTATGGATTTGTGCATGCTCTCATCCAGCACTGTTGCACCTAAACAACAACCACAGCCGTAGCCCCAACCGCAACCGCAACACCATCCGCAGCCGCAACATCAACAGCAGCCGCAACATCATCCACAGCCACAGCATTACACACAGCTGCAACCACAACCTTATCCCCACATACAACCATCAAGGAGTTATCTGGGCTCCTCTCCAGTCCACACAATTCCCTTCCTCTTTCCCCCGCCTGGTGTCATGAGAAAGCCAATAATGGCCACCTTAAACTTGCCCAACTTTACATTGGGAATTCCTGTGTGGTATCTTGATCCACTATCTCAACCACCAATGCCCCAGGTAGTCTTAACCCCCGTGCAACCCATTGCGATCAAATATCATCCTCCACCCAGCCCGCAAAAACCAACCACCGCACCTGCACCCACACCGCCCCACCCAAAAACGGCCAGGGGAAAAAATATGAAAGCTACTGTTGAACCTTGATAGATCCTCCCTTGCACCATATGCAAAGAAAAGGGCCATCCAACTCAAAACTTCCCTCAAATTCCCATAATCCACGCGCATTTGGATGCCATGGATACAACAAAAAACCTCCACGTGGTTGAACTTCCAAGCGGGCCAATAGTGAGAAACAAGTCATTGAGAACAAACCATGCTTTCACCCTCTGCGGTTTGTATGGACATTATTCTCACCACTTCCAACACTTGTCCAAGTTTCAAATGGCTCTATCCAACCTTTGAAAACATTCCCTTGAATCTGAGATCACTCTGATCGAAGAATTTCACCCCCCACCTCCTTCTTCGGACACCATGTCCATTTACATGATGTCCAGTTCTATCGACCCTCTTGTCTCCACCATCAATGATGGTCCATCAGACCTGTCTCTTCGTTGCTTCCGCAATGATGAGGAGATACTTGAAGCCTTAACCACCCCAGAATACCCATGGGACGACATGCACCATCTGCAATCGCAGCACCATCCGCAGCCGCAGCATCAACCACAGATGCAGCTCCATCGATAGCCGCAACCTCAGTTGCAACCTCAACCTCAGTTACCAAGGAAATAGTGGGGTTCATTCCCACTCAACACGATCATTTTCCTTTTCCTACCATCCAGGATCATGAGTAAGTTTGTCTTGGCAACCCACAATTTACAGGATTTCACACTGGGAGTTCCTGTTCCATACCTTGAGCCACCTACCCTACCTCTGAGGCCCCAGGATGTGTTAACTCTTGTCCAAACAATTGAGATGATGTTGTACCCATGTCTAAGTCCATCAAAGACTCCTCCCGTCTCCAGGCCTACCCCTCTTCCTCCAACAGAGACTGGGGGAAAGGCCACCAAATCCACAACCAATACCATTTACATAATCACTAGCACCAGTCACCCTTCTGTCTCATTGACCATGGAAGATCCACCTGATCTACCCCGGCACCACTTATGCGATGACGGAGAGATCTGTAAGACTGCCTCTAGTCTTACCTCATTCCCTTTAAACCATAGTGTGGAATCAGTTATTTCCATAAAAGACTAGATTCCATCACCCTGCCTTGCCAATGACCTTCATCTCGGCAAGGGGGCATACCTCTTCACTGACTCAAACGGTCGACTCTTAAAGATGCCGCACAACGGCCTCCACCTCAGGATATTCTATGCCTGATATAACCACTATGAGTCCCTTATAGCATAGTTTTTTACTTTCTTTTGCAATGTTTTTACCACAGGTCATAGGCCCCCTTCAGTGATAGTTCTACACATAAGGATAGCCCATTGGAGGGTACGGAACCACATCTGCACATGCACACAGTATGTCACACGTATGAAATAGCTACCACTAGGCTAGCATACCATCAGGTTCCTAGACCTGTCCTGGAGGTCCAATCAATTTGCATACCACCATGAGAATTACACATTGTACGTTGAGCTAGCTTCGTACCCATATGCCCCCATTTGGTTTAGTTTTCCCCTATGCATCACGGCCCTAGGGCAGCACCATTAGTTGCTACTCCAAAGTCACCTGGAACCTGTTCGAGACACCTCTCACACCTATGGGCTCAAATTTTGTCCTCTATATTCTAATGAGACCATCGTCTCATGTTTAATAAGTAATTTTCAGGACCACTTCCCGGAATTTACCTCAATTTATGAGCCACATCATGGTGATTCAAGTGTCTACGGACCTGTACTTGCATCACACTTGCCTACTGCCACTCATGCAGTTTCTTGGGCCACTGCCCGTAAGGAACATCGTTTTTATTTTAACATATAAGCTGTCTACTCTATCCATCGCACCTTATGTGGATCTCCAGACCATCATCTTGAAGACGAATTATTTCCTTTGCATGTATTTGGCATATAACTACCTTCGGACTTGCACTCACATCACATGTAGTCAAGTCCTTCTACCACAATTCACACATGACTCTCCTGACCTCTGTTCAAGATCCACCTCAGTTTGCATGCCTCTATTGCATCGACTCACGTGCCTCTGTCGCAATCTATCCCATGCATGTATTGGTATGTTTAAGAGCCACCGACTCCATCCATACTACGTGGATGACCTTTGGACCACTGTCCATTGTCCCAACATGGGGCACCGCCTGTGCCAGCGCAATCGGTTGACCATACTAGAGTTTCTTTTAATCTCTTTTCTAACTCCTAATGGAATGAAAATATGGCCGAGAGCAGCTGCTTCCTTTCCTGCTTGTTAAAGTATAGGAAAGGGTGGCTGCATCGTCCCATTTATCTCCTTTTGCAGACTATGTAGACCATCAAATGAAAAGGACCACCTTGGAACATTCAAGCCAAGACCATTCCCCTCTGTATAATTTTATGCTTTCTTGGGAAGAGGGTTCAAACTTTACGAAAAATCTCACCATGGGTTGTCGTTAAGCTCTTTTCTAGCCTTCTCATCAAGAAAATATCGCCAAGCAAAATTGGTCTTGTTCATGCTCATAAAAGTATCTGAATGATCGTCCAATCAATATAGGTTTAACCTTTTTTGGCCTGACTAGACTACCAACGGTAAATAAGTCTCTCATCCCCTAAAGGATGGGTGAGCTCTCCTATGTATACTTTTATCCTTTTTCGGGCACAAGAGACTACCAATGACAAAGATCCCCCACTGGATTCTTCTTCATGATTTTAGACTCTCTAAAATTGAAAGCATCATCGAGCATTTACTTTCTCGGGCTCGCCAAAAATCCATGAGATCGTACCACAACGATGTCTTTAGACATCACCCCACAAATAACAGTTTGGTAGCATTCCCACTTTGGGTTGCCTTTTTTCAGAGTACTCTACAATGTGTCTTCCTTGGATCCCATCAGTACCAAAAGTATCTACCTCACCCAAGTATTCCCCATCTGCAATGACATTCCTAGTATTACAGCTATGATCCCATTCCCATGAGTCAGTTTCATTTGCTACCTAGTCCGCCCTGCCGTCATACTCTAAGCAAATAAATTTTGAGTCTACTACACTCCCTCTACCCCTATTCAACTCTTACCCTTCCCCCCCTCTTCAATGGGTCAATCCTCAGATTGTCTCACATCTTTCGATTATCTCCCTCGTGCTTCTGGTCAAGGAAACATCGTTTCCTTGACTTGGGGCGTGTCTCCCTCTGTCAATGACAACACACATACTCCAAAGGATAGACCTAGAGGTCCCTATATCTTGGTTTCATTAACCTCATTGATGAGTTCCTTGGACCACTTGAGAGGATTCCTTAATGCCTCTCAGGATGGTTGTTTCTCACGTGCTCGACTCCAACTACATCATCGCACTGTTGAGATTCATACAAGGTATTGGTCCATGCATTATTTGGTCGAAGACCCCGGATGTCACCTAACTCTAGCACATTAATGAGTCTATTCAAGGGACCTAAATAGGTATATGTCCCTTGTGATTTTCGGGTTGCATTGGAGACAGTGTTCAGAAGCCCCAACAGTGCTTCTATATAGATTTATGATTGATGCAGCATACTTGTACCACAGAGACTCTGACTCTCCATTAGTGAGTCCATACAGCCATGTACCATTCCAGATCCAGCAGGCCATTAGTCATGAAGATATTTCCACCAAGAGGTATAAGCTTTGTTTATTGTCATTTTTATTCTATTTTTTCTAACTTAGTTTGCTTGCAGGTTCATTTTATGTTCTAACAAGTTGTATTCAAGTTTCTCGAGTCTAAACTTATGTGCAGGGTTTCCATTTCTTTCTTTTATGTTCTCTTTGCTTCAGTTCTGTTTCATTTTTTTTCTTGCATTACCATCAGGAACCCTATCCTTCCATCCTATAGATAGAAGGTAGCCATTCCTACCCTATAGTAAGGGAGAAATCCCTGCTATAGCAACCATGTGGTTGGATGCTCCAAAATCTATCAAATAATCCTTCGAATGAGTGAGCCTTGACTTCAAGGCATTGAACCTCGCATGATATTTTTTTCAGGTGTCCAGCATCACACTTCTTTACTCCTTGTGGAAGGGAAATATTGTTCTGTTCAAGGAGTGTTCACAGCTGGTCGATGGTCTTCTTCATACAGTGTCTCTCTAGATGAAAGCCTCTCATATAGTAGAGACATCTAGTCTTCTCTAATTTGTTCTTTTTCTTGGAACCTGAGGCTCCACTGGAAGATCTTTGATTATCCTTTGGATTTGAATCAGTGTTTGTGGTCTCCTTCCATTTGTGCTTTCCTCTTTCTTGCTGTGAGGAACCTGCAGCAAACAAGTAATCAAAACACACGATATAGCAGCAGAACTCAAAATCACTTTTATATTAATCGCAAGCCACTTCGAGGGGGCAACCACCTTTGAGCAAACTCAATACAAAATAACTTCACGGTGCCTTCCTTGGCCTCAACACACACTTATATACTAAAAATAGGCGCCAATACCATGGGTCAAAACCATGGGCCAATATAAACTATGGGCGCCAATACTATGGGTCAAAACCATGGGCCAATGTAAACTATGGATCAACAAATACTACAGGAGGCTTACAAAGCATATGCACCTCACAACAATAACACAAACTATGGATCAACAATTACTATGGGATGACTTACAAAGCATATGCGTCCAACAACAATATACTAACATAGTAAAGAGAAGGATTGACATGGGTTCCTAACATCCCCTCCCCCTTAGAAAAATCTTTGTCCTCAAAGCTTTAGATGTGGAAATTGTCGCTGAATCTGAAGGAGTGGTTCCCACGTAGCATCCTCGGGCTGCATTCCGTGCCATTGAATTAAGACCTCTGTGATAGAGCGAGAGCGAAGCTGATGAGTGCGCTGATTGAGGACAGCCTCCGGCTCCAAAAAGATGGATCCTTCATTATCCAGTTCTGGTAAAATAGTTTGGCCTTGGATGTTGGTGCCAAGAACTTTCTACAGACAAGAGACATGAAATACTGGATGAATGCGGGAAGAAGGCGGAAGTTTCAATTTATAAGCAACAGACCCAATCTTCTGAAGAATCTTAAATGGCCCATAGAACTTTGGAGTGAGCTTATGACACCCTTTGAGTTTCAGTGAGGATTGCTTGTAAGGCTGGAGACGAAGAAAAACCATATCACCAGCTTCAAAAGTGCGCTCAGAACGGTGCTGATCAGCTTGTTGCTTCATGCGATTTCGTGCCATGTGAAGGTTTTCGCGCAAAATGCGAAGAACCTCATCGTGGTTTCGAAGGACTGCGTCAACTGCCTGAACTGGAGAACTACTGGGGGTGTAAGGAAGAAGAACTGGCGGTGCCTGACCATAAACTGCTTCATATGGAGTCATTTTAGAGGCAGTGTGGTAAGAGGTATTGTACCACCATTCAGCGAGAGGGAGCCACTTTGCCCACTGATGTTGTTGCTCAGAGGAGAAGCAAGGAAGATAAGTTTCCAAGCATTTATTGATAATTTCAGTCTAACCATCTGTTTGGGGGTGATAACCTGAACTCATCTTCAGTTTGGTGCCAGTGTGGTGAAAGAGTTCTGTGCAAAAATGACTGGTGAAAGTCGCATCACGATCCGAGACAATGGAAGAAGGCATTCCATGAAGACGAAATATCTGGTCTACAAAAATTTGAACAATGGTAGAGGCTGTATAGGGATGGCTGAGAGCACAAAAATGACTATATTTGGAGAGGCAATCAACCACAACCAAAATCACAGTCTTCCCTCCAGATTTAGGAAGCCCTTCAATGAAATCCATAGAAATATCGGTCCATATCCGGGTAGGTATGGGCAAGGGCTCGAGCAATCCCGGAAGGGGTGTTGTTTCACCCTTATTGCACTGGCAGGTATCACATTCAGCCACCATCTGTTGAATTGTCATTTTCATGCCCTGCCAAAAGAAGTTGCACCGTGCCCGTTCATACGTTTTGAGAAAACCAGAGTGCCCCACTGACGGAGAAGCATGGAGTTCATAGAAGATAGCTTGTTGAAGAGCGGTGTTCTAGGGAAGCACCAGACGACCCTTGTATCTCAGTGAAGCACCATCCCAAGAGTAATGTGGGACAGCAGAAGGGTTGTTTTTCAAGCGTTGGATGATGTGAGATAATGAAGAGTCATTGACATAATCCTGTTGAACCGATTGCAACCAATTTGGAACAGGCATAGAAATAGCGAAAAGAGAACCTTGGTCATCAAATGTGCGAGAAAGGGCATCTGCCACAATATTGTCCTTACCCTTCTTATAAGTGATCTCATAGTCATAACCCATGAGTTTGCTAACCCATTTCTGTTGTGCTGGGGAGGATACAAGTTGTTTTAGGAAATATTTCAGACTCTGGTGATCAGTCTTGATGCAGAAATGATTCCTTAAGAGGTAGGGTCACCACTTTTGTACTGCATGCAAAATAGCCATCATTTCCTTCTCATATGTAGAGGCAGCTAAATTCTTACCAGAAAGGGCTTTGTTGGTGAATGCAATGGGGTGTTCATCTTGAAGGAGAACAGCACCAAGTCCATTGCCGCAAGCATCACTCTCAATAGTGAAGGGCTTGGAAAAATCGGGCATAGCTAGAATAGGTGTAGTATACATAGCTTGTTTAAGCTTGTCAAATGCACACTCAGTAACATGTGTCCATGTAAAAGCATCCTTTTTCAACAGAGTAGCTAATGGAGCTGCAAGCTTCCCATAATCCTTGACAAACTTGTGGTAGTAGCCAGTCAACCCCAAAAAACCACGAAGGCTCTTGAGTGTCTTAGGAGGCGGCCAATTGTTCATGGCAGCGATTTTGGCAGGATCCACACGAACCCCTTGTGCTGAGATAATGTGCCCGAGATACTCAACTTCCTTTTGGCCAAAAACACATTTAGACTTTTTGGCATGGAGATGATGGTCAGAGAAAAGTTGCATGACAAGAGCCAGATGCTAGAGATGTTCAGCCCATGTTTTACTGTAGATGAGGATATCATCAAAAAATACCAGAATGAATTTCCGCAAATAGGGTCAGAAGATTTGATTCATCAAGGCCTGGAATGTGGAAGGAGCATTAGTGAGACCAAAGGGCATGACCAAAAACTCATAGTGGCCATCATGTGTGCGGAAAGCTGTTTTAGGGATATCATCCTCATGAACCTGAATTTGATGATACCCAGAGCGAAGATCCAACTTGGAGAAAAATTGAGCACCATGAAGCTCATCAAGGAGCTCATCAACAACAGGAATTGGAAACTTATCCTTGATGGTGAGGTGATTAAGTGCTCGAAAGTCAATGAAGAGGCGCCATGACCCATCTTTTTTGCGGACAAGAAGAACTGGTGAAGAAAAGGAACTTGTGCTTGGGCGAATAATACCTTGCTTCAGTAAGTCCTTAACGAGGAGTTCAATCTCTGTTTTTTGGTGAAATGGGTAGCGATAGGGCCTGATGTTGGGAGGAATGCTGCTAGGAAGGAGCTGAATATGATGGTCCTCTGGTCGTGAAGGTGGAAGTCCTACTGGTTCAGCAAAAACACCTATATATCAATCCAGAATTTGTTGGAGATCCAAAGGAGTAGTGGGGGTCGCTGATGGTTGCATTTGAATGGAATGGAGCTGAGCGATGACACCATGGGAACTCTTCTTAAGGAGTTTTTCCATGCGATGTGAACTGATGATGCTGAGAGACCCTGGTTGTAAGCCTTTCAATGTGTGCTTGTGTCCATTGGGGAAGAACTGCATCCAAAGTTCAGCAAAATCCCATAATATGGGGCCAAGTGTGCGCAGCCATTGAGCGCCCAAAACCACATCACATCCGCCTAAGGGCAAGGCAAACATGTCAGAGCGGAGGTTATATTCTCCCATAGACATACGCACATTACGACACTTCCCTTTGCAAGGTAAGGTGCCCCCATTGGAAACCATGACTTCAAAGTTGGAGCAAGGATGGATAAAACAATCAGCTTGTTTGGCGATCCGAGGGTCAATGAAATTATGAGTGCTGCCAGAATCAATGAGTATCGTAAGAGGAAGCTTCTTGAAGTAACTACATACCCGCATTGTTTGGGGGGCAGTGACTCCAGCTAAAGCATGGAGGGATATCTCGGGCTGGTCCTCCTGAGATGGAGGGTCAGTAGGCGGCTCCTGAGTGTCAACCGGAGCATCCATTACATCGACAACTTTTTCACCAA
>LPNX011002588.1:672777-727910 GCA_001517045.1 Pseudotsuga menziesii | reverse complement strand
AGTTTGGCGAAGTTTAGTGAGAGCTCCTGTGAAGTCATCAAAAGCACTCGGACCAAATCGGTGCAAAAGGAGCTGGCAAAAGGCAGGCCATTTTGGCTCTTCGTGAGCCTTGATGTACCAACGATACCATTGAAGAGCTTCTTGTTCCAAATGAAAGGAGGCAAGTGGAACTTGGTGGACATCAAAAGTATTATGAAGGCTGAAATACTGTTCTACACGATAGATCCATCCAGTCAGATCAGTACCATTGAAGCGCGGAAAATCTAGCTTCAGACAGTGAAAATTGCTGGAAGAAGAGAACCCATTGATTGATGAAGACTCGGACTGTCGTCTGGTGTTCATAACTGAATGCTCAAGATGGAGACCGATAAATTTTTCATCCAGTTCCTGGAGTTTGGCTTGGATGGCTGCAAGTGCTTCCTCCATGATTTTTGCTCCTGTGCGGGTGACAACCATAAGCAGGAAGGGATCTGCAACGGCGCGGAAGTGATCGGCAACAGGTGGATCTGCAACGGCGCGGAACTAACCAGCAATAGTTCTGGACAGAGGAAATCTGCAATTGTGCAACTAAAAATAGATATGGACCCCAGGTATGTGCGACTTCCTATCGATTCAAGGGATTCACTCGGCCACCAATGCTGTCTGACGACTTGCGTATTGGGGCAGTACCCCTCACTCCACGGCTCAGGTAAAACTGATAACCGCTTGGCCACAAATGACAGCTCTTGGTTTACCTCACGGGTGGGAACTAGTCAATCTGGTAGGGGTCGTTGCCCTTTTCGCTGGTAGGTCCTCTCAATGGGCCAGCTACTTCAGGGTTCCTGTGGTACTCCTCACAATGATTTTTAGGGCTTATGCCCAAGTACTTCCCACAGTTAAGCAGAGAGGGATTATTCCCAAATCCGAACCTGCAACAGAAAAAAAAAAATTGGGCAGAAATTCCACCCAATGTTCAAAAACCGGATCTATATTGCTCAGAATCGCTATTATAGCATGTTTCCGGAACTGGAACAACCACTCTGCTTCTACTTAGGAAATCGGAATAGAAATCTGGGCACTCGGTCAGAAGATTTTCGCGCCGCAATTTCCGCGGCCGTCACCGAAATTCTGAAAAATTGCAGATTTTAAATCCGCGATATCTCCACTTTTAGAACTCCAAATGAGATGATTTTTTTTTTGAAACTGCATATTTTTGAAAGAGAAATTCAGATATGCAATATGTTTCTTCTGATTTTGTGCATAAATTTTTATAAATTGATCTGAAAGTCGCCTCCCAAAAAAAAAAATTCCCACATGTGCCAAGAAAAGTGCTCTGATACCAGATGTGAGGAACCTGCAGCAAACAAGTAATAAAAATGCATGATATAGCAGCAGAACTCAGAATCACTTTTATATTAATCGCAAGCCACTTCAAGGGGGCAACCTCCTTTGAGCAAGCTCAATACAAAATAACTTCACGGTGCCTTCCTTGGCCTCAACACACACTTATATACTAAAAATAGGCACCAATACCATGGGTCAAAACCATGGGCCAATATAAACTATGGGTGCCAATACTATGGGTCAAAACCATGGGCCAATGTAAACTATGGATCAACAAATACTACAGGCGGCTTACAAAGCATATGTGCCTCACAACAATAACACAAACTATGGATCAACAATTACTATGGGACGACTTACAAAGCATATGCGTCCAACAACAATATACTAACATAGTAAAGAGAAGGATTGACATGGGTTCCTAACACTTGCACATTGTTCAAGTCTGTCACTAAGAGTGATTGATTCTTGGAGGTCTGAATCACTCCCATTTAAACCAATTTATCTTGTTCTTATATTAAGCACTCAGCAAAAGCATCTAGAGAAGGCATCTTCCAATTAGGGATGGAAGCTCTTTCGGAAATGAATGTAGAGAAAAAGACTGAGTAATATAAGCCAATATTTTTCATCACTGATAGCACAAGTTTCTCATATTTCCTCTCTAATCCACATTGTTTGCATTGCAATACTAGTGACTTGTATTTTGTAAAGAATTTTTGAATAGATTCAAAATCGCTGGGTTTTAGAGAAATGAGATCATTCTCCAAAATATTCCCTTGAATCTCATCTTGTTTTACAAACAAAGATTCAATATTATCCCAAGCTTCCTTCAGAGTCCTTAGTCCCTCAAGGTCAAACAAAATATCACCGGAGATATGAGTGTACATGAAGCTGAAGGCCTCATCAAGATGATTCAAAAATTTGTTCTTCTCAACATATTGTTGGGGCTCAGTTTCTCTACCCATTCTCATCCTAAGCATACCAAGCTTGCATGAGGATACCTACATATATTCCCTCCAATCAGTGTAGTTCAAAGGTGTAAGGATTCGGGATACGAGAGCTGAAGAATCCATCTTTCTGTATGTTGATCAGTCAATTCCTTAAGAAGCTACGTAGGTACCTGCAAATAACACTGCAAAACAAATTCAATTTGCAATCATATGTCAATTCAATCCTTTCCACCTCGACATGTACACTTTATCAGAGTCTTTCACACCTGGATAGACTTCTCTGGACAAAATATAGAGGGAGATTCTTGGATTTGTATGGAAAATCAGTTGCTTTTGGTGTACAATGGAGATAGGAAAAGACTTGTTGCTAGCCTAAACAAGGCTCTGATACCATGTTAAATTTTTGAACCATTGATCTATAGGAAAATGAGAGCAATTGAGAAGGGAAATTATGCATTGGAATAATCAAAGAAAATGTAGACTAAATAGGAAATTCATGCCACAAATTTCAGATAAATCGGGAAAGAATTGATCAGATAATCACAACATCAATCTTCATGCATTAAATAGTAATACAATGGTGTTACAATACATAGGATTCTAATGTTATGGATATGATTCTAATCTACTAACTCAGACTGACTATCTAGCTAACTCAGTGTGTCTAAATAACTGTTGGAGTCTCATTGGTCTAACTTGGGATGTCTAAATCAGTCTACAATCAGTTAAATGATGAGGTAGGTGGAAAAAGGTGCCACTCTCCCTTCATGCATGCATAACTGGCACTATCATAACTGAAAGTGATCTAACTAATTGTAATTGGAGGTTGACTCAACATAATTGCTTACCAACGACAACTAACTAATGGAGGTTGTTGGTGGCACTCATAGTGGGATCCTATAATGTAGGGATTGGCACCGGTGGCACCAATGGCATCGGTGAAATTAATGGCACAAATATTCATGGTGGCACCAAAAATCTAGTAAGGTGATAAATGATCTCATAAGATAGGAAATAATAACAAATAGACTATATTGGACAAAGGAGGATTATTAATCCTATGTTGCTAGAAATACTCACCTCCTGCGGACAGGATTTGTTTCCCTAGATCTGAATGATACAGGTCTAGAAAAAACACAAACCCAAAATGTTAAACTTTCCCTAGATCTAGTTAATTGCTTGAATATGATCCCAGAATGTTTTTTAAGGTTGTCCTTGCTATTCTTGAAGCTTTCTCCTCTGCTACCGCAGTGGAATGTGTAAAAGATTGAAGACAACAAGAGAAAGATGATAGCATACAAGACAATAAACCAAATATATGCTTGTGACCAAGGAATCAAAAAACATATACAAATGATAGAGTAAACATGGGAAATAAAAGTCACTTTGTATTACAAATTATTGGAGATACTACAACCTTTATGCATTAGTGTTGAGAGTTCCTTCCAATGGATCCTTGCCTCCAATAGCTCAATAATTATTTTTGACAGAGTTTGGGTGTTCAACACAATTCTTCCTCCTCTTTCCCATGGGGGGTGAGCCAGTATTTAAAGGAATGGGAGGATAGTAATGGTTGAGGATCTCATGGGTGAGGTGGAGATAAGATCCAAAAATTAAGGATCTTGAGCTCCATGTGGTCCTAAACCATAGGGATGAGGCTCCACGGAAGAAAGCTTCCTTTTTTTCCTTTAAAACTCGAGCACCACACTTTCAATGAACGGAAAAAATGGTGTTAAGGGGGTAACGCCATTTTCATGAAGGAAAAGAGCGACAACACCTCCTTTTTCACATGTAAAAGGTGTGTTACTGGCTCAAAACAAGGAAAATACATGGGAACAATTTTATTCCTCTCGTTTCTCTCGAACAAACTCTGAGGGATTGGAGAATACAAGGGAATACCTATCTCATAAAATTATGGTGATGAGATTTAGATGTAACAAAATTCCCCCCCAAAGTATGAGGCTAGAGGGAAACGATTGGAAAAATAATTTGATATAACAAGGTACAATCCCGAGGCAAAGGTCCAATGGTTGGAACTTCTAAAGCATTACGAAATTTTTGCGACACCTTTTACATTTTGATACATGTTCCAAATGACTCACAACATGGTTGTCAATCAATACAATGTGGATACATGTGAGATACAAAAATTCATGGTTACTAAAATACAGCATAGATCCATGTGAAGAAGACTCAAACTTGGACATAGCTACCAGACATACAATGTAGATATATGTCATACAAACACAAATATGAGCACAGCCACGAGCATACAAATGTGGATCCATGCCAGGACTCTTACAAATAATCCATCACAACCTAGGAAAGAAATGAGTGCTTAACAAATACCCAGGGTCTTCGTCTCATCTTCCACAAAGTACGATTCTATCCATGTGATTACAGTGTCTTGATGTCAAACATGGTAGAAACCACTTGATTATTGGTTAATAATGAGAACCATTAACAAGTGCGAGGAAGATCACCATTAATTTCGATGATTCCCAAGGTACCCTAGTACAATATTTTGAGTTTGAATAGATGATCTGATGTCGAAAACTCAGTTGAATCTTTCAATCAAAGGTAAATGATGTGAACCTATGTCAAAAGCGAGCCTGGATCTTTCATTGATGCATACGGATTTCAAGGTACTTATTTTTTGTTTCTAAGACTAATTCCTCGATGATGAGATGAAGTCGAAAGGAATAGTCTCGTTGAAGGAGGTCCACGATGAATCCCACATCGACAACACGAAACTTGAAATAAAGTTCTAGAATTTTGAGTATGATGTAACCATAGGACCGACTAAAAAGATACTGACACAAAGGTTGATTCGACTGCAGATGTAAACTCTCAAAATGAATTCCTTTTGAACATCGGGTGGCACAACCAAAATCTTGGCAGCATTGACTTGACCAGATGGATACCAAGGCATAATGCGATGGTGGACGATGCATTCTTTGAAAGACTCAAAGGAGTGACATGACTCATAAAAGTGGATCGACTTGGAATCAAGCTAAATACCCAATTGATTGAATGAAATGAAAACAAGTGACATGTTCAAAGGTTACTAACAACTGCCATTATTGAAAATGAAATGTATTTTCCTTCCATTACTTTCCCCATCATGATTTATGAGTGCCTCTTTTCGTTTTTACGAGTTCAAAGAGGGTAACAAACACTCATTGTCATTTATCACAAGATAATTCCATTCTCATATGTTTCATGAACCTGATAAAGGACGGGTTTGTTCCCAAAAAAGGGTCTTTCATCTTTTGATTTTATGAGTCCGATGAAAGAAAACTCATTTGTCGTTTCATGTTTAAAGATTTTGAAATGACTAAGAAGACTCCATAATGGAATGTTTTCGTAAATTTAGTCCCCGAGGCCCAAAAAATTATAAAATAATTCCCAGGAGAATTTTTATAGTCAATGATTTGGCTAGAGTATACATTTTTTGTAATTAGTGCCCCCTAGTCCAAGAAAGGGGTAAACTATCACCAAAAAGATGACTCTTCAGGTCCTTTATGACCGTGAATAAGGAAAGTTCACTCGACAATATTTTCACATTTTAAGAGTCTAAAAAGAGCTTAAAGACGACTCTATTAGGGTATTTTTATCATAATCCAATTTTAACAAGTCTGAAAAACAGTAAAAATACACTCGATACCTCTTCACTGAGTTTTTAACGAGCACACCAAAGGTATAAAAGGCGCTCAAAACCTTTTTCATGTTTAAATCCAAAGCACAAAAAAGTAATAAACTAAGCTCAAACAACTTTTCATGTTTTAACCAGAGCACAAAAAATGAAAATTAAGCTCAACTCCATCTTACTATTTTTAACAAGCCTGAAGATTAGTTGAAAGAATGCTCAGGGTATCTGCTTCATTTTTTAATGAGATTGACACAAAATATGAACTATGCTCAAAATGACCTATTTCATTTTTACACAAGCTTGAAACAGAAAAGAACTATGCTTGAAACATGGTTTCATTTTTATGCAAGCTTAAAACCAAAAGGTAAACTTTGCTTGAAACAACCTATTTCATTTTTTAACAAGCTTGACATAGAAAGGGAACTATGCTCTGGAATGGTTTTATTTTTATGCAAGCTTGAAACCAAAAGGTAAGCTATGCTTCGTATGGCCCATTTAATTTTTCAACGAGTTGGAAAGGGAATAAAACTATGCTCACATACATCTGTTTCATTTTTTAACGAGCTTGACATAGAATGGAAACTATGCTCACAAACATATTTTATCCAACATGATATCCAGTGGTTGGTAGGTTGCCCCCTTTCACATAAGGATTCAACATCTTAAATCCAATATGATGTCCATAAGCTAGAACCACGCCCCCAATTTTACCTATCATGGGAAGAGGCTAACTAGAACAAGGGGAATGAACCACAAGAACATGCAGAACATTCAGGGCGGCCTGATTACTAGGAATCATGCAATGGTCAGGTGTAACAAAGGAAAGCTAATCAATGGTCACAATATTCTCATCATGGGGGAAATGCACCACTCTAAAGAGTGTGGACACTACATCCTTCATGGTGTAAACATAATCACGTCCAAGGAGCAGATTGAAATCTAAAGGACCTTGGACCACCATAACATCAATACAAACAGTTCTCCCTCCTAATGTAATAGGTAAATAAGGAAGGATCCCTAAAGGTGTAGTAGGTATTTTATTGAAAGACAATAGCTGATTGGTGGTTGGCAAAAGCTGAGGAGAACCTAAATATTTCCAAGAAGTTGAGGATAGAATACTAATAGAAGCCCCCTCATCAACAATAGTGTGAAGCATCCACCTAACAGTAACTTGCAAAACTATATGGAAAGGAACACTCAAATGAAGACGAGATTTTGTTAGATTACTCCAATAAAAGGAAACAACCTTAGTACTTGAAGAGGGTTTTGTTGAAACAGACAAAATTTCCTCTTGTCGAGAACAATCAGAACTAAGCATGAAAACTTCAGCAGTTTTTACTTCATTCTCTACTGGGAGAGAAGAACAAGACGAAGAATTTGTCAAAGAGACTACTTACATCTTAACACTCTTTGATGAAAGAGTGGGATCGAGTGGAGATACCGTCGACTAGACCATTTTAACTTTACCCTTCAAAGGAAGAGTGGGGCGAACAACCTATTTTCACTCTTTAAAGAAAGAGTGGGATCAATCAAGGATGTAGTTGGATCAACCACTTTATCAACCAATGGTAAGTCAAGGGAAAACTTACAACAACCTGTTGGAAGTCGTTGTTGAGGAACAGTAATATATTCCAACCACTTAGATGCTTCATCCATGCGAGGACAAAGGTAAGTAAAGTGCATTTCCTTATAGAGAAAGCAAATATTTATGACTTTACCCTTCCCACTCTTAACCCCGGAGTCACTGGTTGAGGGGGTACCATCAGTATGATGACCAGAGGCTAATGACATAAATTGCTAGGAAACATTAGACCAGTATTATAAAACCATATCCATACCATGACAATATTTCATAAGGTGATCACCCTTGCAAACCATGCAAGGAAATTTGGCCTTACGCGGTTTTTGGGTGTGTATATCAACACTCTACGCACTAGGGGCAGTAATTGGTTGAGACTTGGTTTTTCATTTGTTTTTATTCTTCTTAATCTTCATTTTTTCCTTCTTCTTATCCACCTAAATACGAGTACTAAAAATTTCAACAGGCAAAGAGGGAGAAAATGGAGAAGACACATCTGGCGAATAAGGTGAGGGATCAACATGATGTTCATGCTCCTGCGATGAAGGGTTAGGATTGGAATAAATTAGTGCACATGGGATAACTAGAATGGAGAATAACCAAAAAGGTAATTTGATAGTCAATCCAGGAAGGCTTAACGTAGCCATGAAAGGAGGACCAACATCCCCATATGGAGGGGGGGAAAAAAGACGTGTTTGGTGAAGGAGTCTCTTGGTTGGTAGTCCTAGAAGGAGAAGCCATAACTATGTAACAAAACTATATTCTTCTTTTTTCTTTTTTTGTACTAGGGGAATCAGTAACTAGGCGGTTCTGGTACTCATGTGACACGAGGTCCATTCCCGTCGGCTGCCACTATAACCCCAGGTGCATCCACATAGCCCACAAGTATGGGGCACGGAGAAGTCGGGGAAATATTTGAACTTGAGACCTCCTTTACAACATTCCTTCATTTACACGGCACTTGCCAATCAGTATACACCCCTGCAGGCATGTAACAAAACTATCTTTGTCTTCTAAAAAAAATCTAAATGTACAGACAACAAGCACTACTCAAACTAAAGCAGCAAGCAAAATATGTGAGAGGAGTGGATTAAAATTCTGAAATCTCACAGGATTTTCAAACCATCACAACTCGCTATATACCGCAAGGTCCAACAGTAGAGCACGACAAGGAGGATTGGGACCATACCCTTTCCTGAATACCCGACTATCTAGATGACACATGCATAGTAATCTCTCCAAGTGTTTTTCTCGATGTATTGCAATGATAGGATGGCCAAAGGGATTTTCTCAGTGGGGTCATAGGATTCCTAAAGTTGTCTCCCAATATACACAAGGTACATGGGAGATCTACTCTATAGTAGTGATGTCTAATGCACGACCGTTCGAAAGGGGACTTCCAATATACAACTGAGTATGTGAAGTACATTTATATATACCTCAAAGGTACGTGAAAGGTCGTTCGATATACCAATGATACATGGAAGAACCACACGATCCCCGGGATGCAGTGCAAGCAAAAAACGATAGCTCCTGCATTTAAAGACGTCGGAACATGTCTCTAACTTATCACACCTTGCTACAAATTTTAACCTAAGCTAGCGCTTATTTTTATCTTTAATGGTTAGGTGAATGCATGAGGTGAGTACAGGAAACTAAAACCATGAATTATGCTCATGCAAATCCTTTCACTTTAACTTTTTGTAGATTTCCTACTTAAGGAAGGGGGAGAGAGGTTCAATTTCTTTGAAACACGGAATAAATCCCATACAAAAATAAAACAAATTTTCTTCTATGGTCCGTTCCTAACTGAAACAAACAAAATATTCTCTTTTAAATTGAAAAAGAGTTGAAATCTCTAATGAAAAGCAAGAAAATATTGCTGCTACTTTTATACAAAAGTGTTCATATTTTTTCAACTAAAGCAAGAATAAACTAATCGCAAAATTCTACAATAAATGTCATATGGATTTCTTCACAATTGTTTGAAAAAAGGAAAGAACATACAAAAATCATGTATAACAAATGAAGAAAAATTGAAATGAATCTTTTCTTTTTCTGTTAAAGAAGACAGAAATTGGATATCTAGCAAAAACAAGTTCTAGTCAAAGGAAACTATGAATCTTTAAAGACCAACATCAATCACAATTCTTGAAAAGACATTTGAATTCTCATGCGAGCTATAGAGGGGTCCGAGGGGGTTGATTGAGTTTTATTTTCAAAACACAACTGTAACTATTTGAAACATGGATCTTGAATACTAAAAACAAGCATTTAAGAATCAAATACCTGACATGGATAAATAGTACAATTATCAGTGATATAGCCAAAAACAGGTTCAGAAAAAGAAAACACACATGATAAGTTTTGAAATTACATAGGGATTAAACTCTACCTAGCACCTCTTCTCGGAGGTGATGAATAGAGTGTTACCTCCTGGGCACCGCTGCTTTCCCATTGAACCACAGCAGTGGCACTGCCTATTGTCCACTAGATCTATGCGGTGGCACTGCTTCTTTCCCTCAATAAAAGTGTGGTGTCTCTTGCAGGTTTCAAAACAAAAATGAACCAAAAAAGAGAAAGTTAGGTATCATGCTACTAGCATCAAATCAAAATAAAAAAAGGCAAATAAAGCATAAGAATCATATCTATTCAGATCTAAGCGGATTTGGTCAAAATGATACCAAATCTCACTACAAAACTAGTAGATATGGTAACTAAAAAAGTTGAAGTTTGGAATAAAGGAAAGAACTGAAAACCAAGAAAGATTAGAAGTTCTGAATTTCTTCCCCATCATAGTCACCAATTTTGTTGCTGGAAATACTCACCTCCTGTGGAAATGAGTTGTTTCTCTAGATCTGAATGATACATGTCTAGAACAAAACACAAACCCAAAATGTTAAAATTTCCCTAGATCTAGTTAATTGCTTGAATACGATGCCACAATGCTTCCCTTCAAGGTTTTCCTCTCTATTATTGAATCTTTCTCCTCTACTACTGCGGAAGAACCTATAAAATATTGAAGAAAACAAGAAAAAGATGACAACATACAAGATAATAAACTAGATCTATGCTTGTGACCAAGGAATCAAGTAACATATACAAAAGATACAGTAAATATGGGAAAGAAAAGACACTTTGTATTAGAAATGATTGGAGAGACTACAACCTTTATACCTTTGTGTTGAGAGTTCCTTCCAATGGATCCTTGCCTCTAACTTCACCTTGCCTCCAATAGTTCAAGAATTATTTTGACAAAGTTTGGGTGTTCAACACAATTCTTCCTCCTCTTTCCCATGGAGGGAAAGCCAATATTTAAAGGCATGGGAGGATAGGAATGGTTGAGGATCTCATGGGTAAGGTGGAGAGAAGATCCAAAAATGAAGGATCTTGAGCTCCGGGTGGTCCTAAACCATAGGGATGAGGCTATGCTGAGGAAAGCTTCGAGAATCCTCTCGAAGCTTCCTTTTTTGCCTTTAAAACTCGAGTATCGCACTTTCAACGAAGGGAAAAAATGGTGTTAAGGGGGTAACGCCCTTTTCATGAAGGAAAAGAGTGAAAGAACCTCCCTTTTCACATGTAAAAGGTGCATTGCTGGCTCAAAACAAGGAAAATACAAGGGAACAATTTTCTTCCTCTCATTTCTCTAGGAAAAACTCTGAGGGATTGGAGCAGACAAGGGAATACCTATCTCATAACATGATGGTGAAGAGATTTAGGTGTAACATCCTAACAGAGATCTGATCTATAAGAGAAATAATAATAATTGAAAATCCAAATAAATATATTTTATTGTTTTGTGGGTGGAATCCAACTGCCTCCTTGTAGGAATCATGAGATTCCTATGATATTCATCTTTCATTGGAATCCCATTGGAATATGGATATCCATACATCACATCATCTCAATATGGATATTACAATAAGAATAACTAATTTTTATGATCTTCTGCACTTCCTTCAGAATCACCATTCCTTAACCTATTATGTGCAGTATTTTCATCAATATCAGCAGTTGAGGATTGGAGTTTTCTCTTCTTTGAACCACGACAATGTCTGGTATAGTGACCGTATTGTTAGATTTTTAACATTAAGCTAGCATCACATTAGGATCTTAAACTGAGAGAACAACAATCACAGCAATCAAGCACAAGAGAAAATGAACACAGTGTTTTTCCTTGGGGAAACCATAAATGGAGAAAACCCCGCAACTTCCTCAGAGATAGAATCAGCACCAAAAGTAAAACCCCAAAATAGTAAGATGATCTCCAGCAACAATAACCTCTTTCTTCCTTTCCCAAGTGTCTTTCTCTTTCTCAGTTATGTGCTACAACTGAGTGTGGATGAGTGTGTGCTAAATAGAGAGGATAGCTCTCTATTTATACTAATTCTCGACATGGCTAAACCCTACTAGGTCCAACCCCTCTAGGAGAGTCTAATAACCCTAGTGCCCCGAAACTGCAGGGACTTTAACCCTTGATCAATAGGAGGGTTACCCACAATAACTTGACATGACTTGTTTACATTATAGATCTTCCTGATAGGAACATCGGGGCATGACATGACTCAAGTACATTACAAATACATCCTGGAATAAACATCGGGTTACAATACATAAGAAATATAAGTGAATACATTCTGAAGTTACATATACATCAACACTCCCTCTTAACTAGGAAGGTAATCTTTCAACACAATTTTTAGCACGAATCTTCTTCTCTGTATCATCTGGGTCATCGTCAAGTTCTCATCATCTTCATCTTCAATTCATCTTCATCTGGATCTGGATCATCACTCGATCTGGATCATCATCACTAGATTTGGATCATCACTCGATCTGGATCATCATGGAGACATCATAACTGGATATGAATCATAACTCGATCTGGATCATCACTAGGTCATCATCATATGTGATATCTCATGATTCTTCTCATCATGGGAATTTCTACAGAGCCATCCCTTTTTCATGCTGGTTGTAGGCCTACCTCCTCATAGGTCTTTAGTAGCCCTTATATTTGACCTACTCGTCAGAATGGCCAGCACTCACATCTGACCTACTTGTCAAAAAGGTACAGCACTTACATCTGACCTTGACTCGTCAGAAAGGCACTCAGTCCTATACTGAGGTTTCTTGGTAACTGACCAAGTGCCTCCATTCAGAGAATGTCAGTAGCCCTTACATCTGACCTACTCGTTAGAATGGTCAGCACTCACATCTGACCTACTCGTCAGAAAGGCGGTAGCCCTTACATATGATCATGTAGGAACTATTCCTACAGTCACATCAGAACGGTCGGCACTCACATTTGACCTACTCGTTAGAAAGGCGGTAGCCCTTACATCTATGTAGGATCTCATCCTACATCAGAATGGTCGACACTCACATCTAACCTACTCGTCAAAAAGGCGATAGCCCTTACATCTATGTAGGAACTAATCCTACATCAGAATGGTCAGCACTCACATCTGACATGGAAGGAAGCAATCCTCTCACCATGACAGAATGGCAACAGCCCTTATATCTTATCAAGTGGGAACACATCCCTTAATAACATCAAAATGGCCATGCGCTCACATCTGATCATGTAAGACTACATCTTACAATCGTCTTAGAAAGGCCCTCAGTACAAGACCAAGTATTCCTGGTAACTCACCTGGCAGCTCCATTCCAAGAATGGCAATAGCCCTTATATCTAATAATGTAGGATCCAATCCTATAGTCATATCAGAATGGCTCAGCACTCATATCTGACATGGAAGGAACCAATCCTCTCACCATGATAGAATGGCTCAACCCTTATATCTAACCTACTCGTCAGAATGGCTTACGGACTCATCACTTCCCCTTGGAGGGAACCTCGATCTAGAGAACACCAAGCTTCTCCCTAAAGTACTCAAACTTCACTCTAGCCAATGGATTCGTCAACACATCAACTATATGATCGTCCGTCGCAACATACTGGAGCTTCACTACTCCTCTCTGTACCATATCCCTGATATAGTGATACTTGATCTCGATATGCTTTGACTTGTCATGGAACACTAGGTTCTCTGACAACTTCACACAACTCTGGTTGTCACAATGTATACAAGTAGCATCCATCTGGAGCTCAAATAAATTAGTCAGTATATTCTTGATTCATACTGCCTCACAACTAGCTGAACAAGTTGCGACATACTCTGCTTCAGCTGTACTTAGTGCCACACAGGATTGCTTCCCGCTAAACCAAGAGATCACATATGATCCCATACTGAAACAGCATCCTAAAGTGCTCTTCCTATTGATGGAACTACCTGCCCAATCTGAATCAACATAACCCTCCAGGTTCATCTTCTGATTCGCATCATACTTGAGCCCATAATCAACCGTACCTCTCAGGTATCTCAGAATATGCTTTGCAGCATTCAAGTGAACATGTCTCGGATCTGTCAAGAGCTAGCTCAAGGTGTTCACAGAAAAGAAAATATCTAGTCTCGTGTTCATCAGGTATATCAAGGACCCAATCATCTGACAATACATCATGGCATCAACTGTCTCTACTGAAGCATCACTCAATATATTCAGATTCAATGCCATAGGTGTGGCCATGGCCTTGCAGTCCATCATCCCAAACCTCTTCAAGATCTCTACTGCATACTTCCCTTGTCCGATGGAAATCCCATCTGCACTTTGCCACACCTCCATGCCTAGAAATTAGTGCATCATTCCCAAGTCCTTCATTTCAAACTCGGCAGCAATCTTTCTCTTTGTATCAGCAATCAACCCATCCATACCTGTTACAAACAAATCATCTACATATAGTAGGAGCATCACTGGGTTGCCATCTTCAACCTTGTAGTAAAGGTTGGAATCTGCTTTACTCTTGGCAAAGCCCAAACTGGATAGAAAGCTGTCAATTCTATTGTACCATGTCTTGGGTGCCTGTTTTAAACCGTACAGGGCTTTCTTCAATCTACATACATGAGACTCTCTTTCATGTGTCTCAAAACTGAGTGGTTGTTCCACATACACTTCCTCTTCTACTACACCATTCAAGAAAGCAGTCTTGACATCCATCTGGTGTATCTTCCATTTCATCACTGTAGCCATAGAAAGTACCGATCTGATGGAAGTGTATCTGGATACAGGTGCAAAGTTTTCTTCATAATCTATTCCTTCTTTCTGTGAGAAACCACGAGCAAAAAATATTGCTTTATATTTCTCTATGCTACCGTCTGCAGCATGCTTGATCTTGTAGATCCATTTGGAAGTTACAACTGACTTCCCTTCTGGTCTTGGGACAACATCCCAAACATCATTCTTCATGATTTATTGATACTCTTCGATCATAGCATCCTTCCATTCTTTCTGTTCTGCCGCTTATTCATAATTGGAAGGTTCTTTATCGATGAAATCACATAGTAATGCTACATACCCGGAGTAGGATCTAGTCCTCTTTCTTTCTCTGTGATTCTCTTCTAGAGCCCCATATCTTTCCACACCTTGGATAGCTTCTCGTACCCAAGCAGGTTTCCTCTTATGAGGATTCTTCTCTGGAGGTAGATCTACAGGTCTTTGTGGTTCTTCAAATTCTCTATCTTCTTCTTGAGTTTCTTCATTCATGGTTGTATCATGCATTCTGGGGGCTTCTGCTTCTTCAGGCTCTTCAGTAGGTTTCTTTTTGGATTTGTTGTAAGTTGTGTCTTCATCAAATGTCACATCCCTACTGATTTCAATCTTCTTGAATCCTAGGAAGTATATTCTGCAAGCCTTCGAGTTTTCAGAGTATCCCACAAATATACCCTTCTTTCCTGAAGGATCTAGTTTTTTTCTCTTCTCTTTTGGAATGTGTATGTACACAGGACAACCGAATATTCTGAGATGGCTGACTTCTAGTTTCTTGCTGGAGAATACTTCTTCAAAAGTCTTGTTCTCGAGTACTCTGTGTGGAGTATAGTTATGTACATACAACGTTGTGCTGGCAACTTCTGCCCAAAGATACATAGGAAGATTTTAATCCTGAAGCATAGCTCTTGTAGCTTCCATGCCAGTTCTGTTCTTTCGTTCTGCAATCCCATTTTGTTGTGGATTATAAGGAGTGGACAACTCCCTCTTGATCCCTGAGTCTTTGCATAACTCTTTGAATTCATTTGATGTGAATTATCCACCATTATCTAATCGAAAGGTCTTGATCTTATTGTCTGTGTGATTCTCAACCAAGGCTTTGAATTCCTTGAACTTACTGAATACTTCATCTTTTTTCTTCATGAAGTAAATCCATGTCTTCCTAGAAAAGTCATCAATAAAATAAACATAGTATACATACCCGCTTAGTGAGCTTGATGACATAGGACCGCATACATCGGAGTGGATGATTTCCAAGATACCTTTTGATTTGCTTTCACCGACTTGGAAATGTCTTCTTTGTATTCTTTCCTTTTGCACATCCTTTGCAGACCCCATCATGTTTTTCTTGAATTTCTTGAAGACCTTCAACAGCTTTGCTTGCAATTGGTAATGCCCTATAATGCACATGTGCAAGCCTTCTATGTCAAATCTCATTTGGCTCTACTGTGTCATGGACCAAGGCTTGTTCTACATGGCCCTTTAATTTGTACAATCCTCCTTTTTGTTTTCCAATCACTACCGCATCATCGATAGTCTTTCCTTTTGGCCACATGATGACTTGACCATCTATAAATGCAACCCTCAATCCATTTGCATCTAATGTAGATATGGAGAGAAGGTTCTTCTTGGTACAAACAATACATATTGCATCTTCATAGACTTTCCAAAGTCTAGTTTGTAGGAGGATTCCCCACTACCTTTTATTGGATATTGGTAGTCATCTCCAAGCTTCACCTTGTGAGGTGATTCATGTTCTGAAAGTTTTACAAATACTCTTTGATCCTATCATGTGTTTTGAAGCCCCACTTTCTATAAGCCAATCATTGCTTCCATGTGTGATGTGAGAGCAGAAATCAAGACATATTCTTCTTCACTAGAAGAGTCTTCACTTTCATATCTGGTTCTCTTCTTGGATGGTTCATCATCCTCTACAGCATGAGCATGATGTCTTCTCTTGTTTCCCTTTTTCTTATTTTGTCTTTTAGGACAATCTTTTGCAAAGTGTCCTACTTCATCACATGTATAACATCTACTTCTAGACAAGTCTTTTCTAGAGTTAGTTTTAGAAAAATGCTTACCTCTGGATTGATGAGAACTTCTTTTGGTTTTCTTGGAATGTACTGTGAGAGCTTGATCTTCACTTCCCATCTTTTCTTCTCAAGTTTCTATCCTAGCTTCTTCTTGAGAGCATTCTTCCCATAGTCTGTTGAACTTGACTAACTTCTTTCTGGCACATATCCCTTGAATAAAGGAGTCCCATGGTCGAGGGAGACCATTCAAGGTGGTCATTACAATCTCAGCATTATCCACTTCTTCATCTACTACTTCCAGTTGTTCCTTGATCTAAGAAACTCTTGTGAAGTAAGACTGGATGGTTTCTACATTCTGAATCTTCACATTCTTGAGTTGGTTTCTCAGAGTCATCTTCTAGTTTATGTTCTTCCCTTCAAACAATTTGGTTAGGGCATCAAACATGGCTTTAGGTATCTTAAGGGAGGACGCCTGTGGTATGAAGTGATCCTTGATAGAATCAGCAATGATCCTCTTTACCATAACCATCTTCTTTGTGTGTAATGCCTTACACTCATATCCCTCTAGAACTGGAACCTCCTCATTGATATAGGAGTCCAACTCATTTTCTTCCAGGACTAGGGAGATCCTATACTTCCAGGATCGGAAGTTATCAGCTCCCTCAAGCTTTTCATCAAGCTTGGTATGATGAGACATCTTAACTGAGAACCTCAAATGGAAATACCAAGATTTAGATCTTACCAGTTCAAGATGTCGGGTCTGAATTTGGAGCTGAAATCTTGCAGTGCTTGTTTAGGAGAAGATTAGGGTTTTGCTTTTCCATATTTTTGTCCAACCAAATGCTTTGAATTTGATTCCTAACTTTGATTTTGAGGAGGATATCAATCTAGCCCTGGGCTCACTGAAAAATTCCTCTTCTGTGAAAATCCTTAATTTTCGACAACAGTGTCGGGTCCAAAACTGAAAAACCTCAGAATTGGATTCTGCTTCGACAGAAAGATGCACCCTAAGGAGGAAAGTTATTCCAACCTTCTTTTACTGAAAATATGTGGAGAGATATCCACAAAGTAGGAATCCCTAGTTCTCGCAGTTGCATAGTGTCTTCTTCTCAGGTTAGCTCTGATTCCATGTTATATTTTTAACATTAAGCTAGCATAACATTAGGATCTTTAACTAAGAGAACAACAAGCACAGCAATCAAACACAAGAGACAATGAACATAGTGTTTTTCCTCAGGGAAAAAATAAATGGAGAAAACCCCACAACTTCCTCAGAGATAGAATCAGCACCAAAACTAAAACCCCAAAACAGTAAGATGATCTCCCGATAGCTGTAACCTCTTTCTTCCTTGCCCTAGTGTCTTTCTCTTCCTCATCTATGCGCTACAACTGAGTGTGGATGAGTGTGTGCTAAATAGAGAGGCTAGCTCTCTATTTATACTAATTTCAGACATGACTAAACCCTACTAGGGCTGACCTCTCTAGGAGAGTCTAATAACCCTAGTGCCCCAGAACTGCGGGGACTTTAACCCTTGATCAATAGGAGGGTTACCTACAATAACTTGACATGACTTGTTTGCATTATAGATCTTCTCAATAGGAACATCGGGGCATGACATGACTCAAGTACATTAAAAATACATCTCGGAATAAACATCGGGTTACAATACATAAGAAATATAAGTGAATACATTCCAAAGTTACATATACATCAACACGTATTTTTGATATTTGAAGCACTAGATATGTGCAAGATCCTTCACCTTTTGTTTTGGAATGGGACTTGATCTTTCACCTTTTTCTTTATTTCCATTATCCTTTCTTCCCTTACATTTTCCCTTGTTGACATGATATGTAAGGGAATTATTTTCTTCATGTTGAGTGCAATGCAATCTGCCTCTAGCTACAAGTATAGTATCTTCTTGTGTACAATCTACCCATATTCGATCAAACTTAGGAAACTTGGATCGACCACTAAGACTCTGTATGAATGCTTCTCAAGAAGGAGGAAGACCATTAAGATGCGTCATGACAAGTTCTCTATTTTCAATTGATTCTCCAATGGTACTCAATTAATCTCTTAGCTCAGAAATCTTCATGAATTAATTATAAATTGAGTCTGACCTTGTCATCTTGATATTGGATAGAGAACATTAAGATTTATCATGTTAAGTTCTATATTTACAATTGACTCCAATGGTACTCAATTAATCTCTTAGCTCAAAAATATTCATGAAGTAATTAGAAATTGAGTCTGATCTTGTCATCTTGATATTGGATAATTGTTGTCTTAGAGAAAGAGCTCGTTTGACGTTGATATCTTCAAACAAATTATTCAAGACTTTAAGCATCTTCCTTGATGTCTTCTTCTGATAAATTTGAGGAACCAATTGGTCTTTTACTGAATCTACCAAGATCCTCCTTTCCCTAGCATCATTATTCTTCCACTTATACTTTTATGTTTCCTCTTATGGTTCTAGAACCTTCTCATTGACAAGCTTTAAGAGATCAATTTCCTCTAAGATGAGGAGAACCCTAGTATTCCAAGTGATAAATTTGGAATCCTCATCAATTCTATATTCAACTTTCATACCAATCATCTTAATTGCAGACTGATCAGAAACCCTAGCAGGAGCTACGTCAAATTTGAAGTTTGGATTCTTGCAGATATGATTCTACATATAAATGCACCCTCCTAGGTTGAATTGAATAGACATAATTTTCCCTCATATTTGTAGACATAACAATAATGAAGTGGAAGCCATATTTTTGGTACCAACAGAGTTATGTCAAAAACTAAAAATTCTTGAAATGAGGATTCACTTCAATAGAGAGATGTGCCCTCCCAGGGAAAGTTGCTCAATGATCATTTTTAGGATGAACTGAGGTTACAACACTCCAAAGTATGGAGCCCTAGTTTCTGACAATGGATTCTTTTAGCACTGATCTGATACCATGTTAAATTTCATAGATGTAGTAGTATAAATTCAATTGCATCACAATAATAGGATCATTAAAAGAAAAACCAAACATAGAAACAATGGACATAGAGATTTGACCTAGGAAAACACAAAGGGAGAAAACCTAAAACCTTCTAATAGAAATATTCAATTCAGAGATCTATGTACATCCAGAAACATATGTAGCACATATAGTATAAAGATAAACCCAAATAATGTAAGAGAAAATCGTTCAATGATAGAGAAACCTAGAAAAACTTCTTTTAGTAGATGCAATGAACTTCTTCTTGAGTGGAGCAAAATTGCTTGATTACTTGATAAGAGTGAGTGAGGTCTCCTTCTATTTATACTTTATCATGTTGAATTCTTCATCTTTCAAGTGGGTACAACTTGTGTTATTCTGTTGGGTTGATTAATCTTTTAGTGTGCACAATAGGTGTTTTCTTCGCATTTCTTCTAGGGGCAACATGGTGAGGATGCCTCATGCAACTACTACATCAACATTACATGGATAAGGTTTGCAAACCCCAAGAAACACAATCCTTCTAGTTGGTAGAGATTGAGTGATACAAGATTTATGGTAACATGCACTCACATGTAAAACATAAATCTAATTAATCCATGTACAAATCATTCACTTTATTGCTCTTATTTTTAGACATGATGCCCTACTTTTTACCTAATTTGACACTTTCTAAAAATTACTTGAAATTTATAGGCATGTTATCCACCATCATATGACATCCTTGTATGGAATATCACTCAATTTGGGGTTTATTGTTGGTGACTTGTATGGACACATGTCCTTATTTTATGTTTTCCCCCCTCACTCACTGGTCTATATAAGGAAGTAGAGAGCTCTTGTGTTCATTATCATCATTGTATGTGTGTTTGTACTTGTCTTGGAGATGATAGGGTCCATGCGGAAACCCTAGATCATTGAAATACTAGGATGGACATGTGGACTTTGATGCCAAAACTAGAGATCTATTGTTATGTAATTGTGTGATGTAACATGGATAGGGTTTGTAAACCCTGATAAAGACAATCATGCTAGTGGGAACAACTTGAGTGACATAATCTTGTTGTTGAAGCTATACATGTAAACCCTAGGAAAGAACATGATCATGAGGGTGTACTAGCATTTTTGGGCTAATTTCATTTCTTGATGACTTGGATTATCATATTTTGTGAAGCTCTCTTGCTCATTGGTTATGGTTCATGCTTAAGGATGACTCATGATTGATTTTCCATGGATTTTTTATCTTATGTGGGTGATTTAGTGACATATGGAGGAATTCTATTAGAAAATTTCCAACTCATGACACATGGTTTATACTTTAGAATTTTGTGTTCTTGTTTTACCATTGAGATCCCCCCTATAGCACATTATTTAATGACATGCAAGGGTTTTTTATCAGGGAGCTCTACATTCTTATATGTATCTCATGCTTAGGAGTGGTTTGTGATTGGTTTCCTTAGACCATTCTTGCTCCTAGACTTTTGATTGACATATTGTCATAATTATCTATCGATTTTGGAAGAATAATATGGATTGGTGATTTATTATAGATGAATTAGGGTTGGAGCATCCAAGTTATTTGATTTTTTTCACTTATAGATGGTTTATGATTGATATCCTTTAGAGTGATATATCTTAAGAGTCCATGATTAGGGAGGATTGGTTGTTGATTTTCTAGGGAGCACCCTTTTTCCTAATCACTTGGTTAGAATCATGACAAGGTTAGCTATCATCTCTATAGGAATGATCTTAATTTCTAGCATTTGTATTACATTTTGGCACTATTATCCATTGTTGTGAGTGCTTTAACACTCTAACAGACAAAAAGGGAGGTGTTACTGGCTTTGGGAAGCCAAGATAAGAGTCACATGAGAGATGGGATATCGTGGCTCTAGAATGTGAAAAGATGTAGTAAGTGCAGGTAAATGACAGTAAAAGGAAACTAAATTGTGCAATGAAGGATATAACCTAAGGTACATAGACTTATGAGACGTTAATGCAAATATGTGAAAGTAAATATCCCACCGTAAGTAAATGCAGTGAAAGTAAAAGTAACAAGTTCACCATGCACAATAACAGTAAAGGACTGCAGTAAATGTAACACATTAACAATGGAAACCCATGAATTTATGACTAAAACAAATCCAAACAACATACAATGGAAATGAACCTTTTATTTTCATTATTTTGGAATGAATCATATTTTTATAAATAGGTTTGAGTTACCTCATATATGGACAGGCCCATGCAGCTAGTGCCAGAATGTGCTCTTGGTCTTTGAATAGGAATGATTCTCCACTTCAATACTCTATGAGGGTTGAACTCAAAGGGATATCCATGATCAAGTGGTGGCTAGGATTTCAAGAGGGAATTCGGCAGAGTTTTGATTAGTATTGATAAATGTATATAAATGGGGGCATCCACCCCTCTTTTTATAGGTAATTTGACTAATGGTGACCTTGCTCTTTGTTTTCGGTGTCCCATGGTATTGTGCATGCTTTTCTTGCTGGCATATTTTGTCATCATTTCTATATTTTTCTGCTTTTCTGGATCTTTCTTAATTTTTCCTAGTTGTCAATTAGTGTGACAACCCATTGGGTCCACAAGGCCTCATGCACCCCCACTTTTCCCACCCAACACATCCACTAGGTAAAAAATTTAATATATAAAATAATATAAAATAATTAAAACATGAAATTTGTTATCCTTTCTAAAAGTTGCATACAAGGATATTTGTTATCTATCAAAATTAACCCCCTTTTTAATTAATCTAGTTCTTCACTAAGAACCTTGGGGTTCTCAAGGGATAGTGGTTTTTCCATGGTGTTATCTAGAAAATGGGGACATTACAATCCTCCCCTCCCAAAATTTATTGTCCTCAAGAAAGAAACCAAGTCCAACCATCTATGAAACCAACCAATGACTTCAATCCTCAGAATATGTTGTTGTCTGCCTAGAATTGGAATCCTTAATTCCAAGCTAATCATAAAAGGTACGCCGTGTTTTTGCTACACCACTCAAAATATAGTCATTCTCTCAATGACTAACCCTTTTTCAACATAATTTTCAACCCAGCTAAGATAACTAAGTAGAATTCTTGGATCCCACTGCCGCCTCTGCAAGGATCGAAATGTTACTACCACTTTTGGAAATCTATTATTCCAAGAAATGTCAGGGTCTCAATGTCTAAACTGCATCCTCCAAAACATCACAATAAAGTGGGAGAATCTATCATCAAGCCAGATGTCAAAATCACACTAGCACACTGAAAATTGATAACTCCCATTGCAAAATTGAATATATGTGGGACTTCCCCACCAAGCATGGAATTTCTCAATGTGGGGTTGAATCATATCAACACTCTCCAAAATATGTGACTCCATGTGCAATGTATCACTGAAATACACATCATTTATGTTCTCAAGGTACAGGTGGTGACCCCATGTTCATCCATGTGTATTGAGAGCATCATATAGCAACCATAGATGCCCATGGCACTACTCGAATGAAATATAGGTTGTATATAATGAAACTTCATTGATGAAATAAAGAAATTTAACTTTGGGTTTATTCATCTCCAACATGTATACACTCACCCAATCAGTAGAGGAATCCATACTCCAACTTAGTGATCCAAATGGAAAGCATGTAGCTTCTGCATGCGCAAAGTTCATTCTAATCAAAGATCTCAAATGTTTATTTATTCTTCCACTCAAATGACTCAAGTGGGCCTCCCATGCATCACTGTGCATGACAGAGACCTCAGATAGATGCCTTTGTTGCTGCTCAACAATATGGTAAGGGACTGGTGCACTTTGCAAACCCCAAGGGTTGATCATCAAGTCATCAACAGAAAAATGGGGAGCCTCATGCTCCTCATGTGGCACCAATTAGAAAAATCCCTTCACCCAATTTTTATCCCCACCTGATTTGGCTGAATTAAAAGTGTCGGATGAAGAATTATAATCAACATCCCGCAATAATCATCCATCAAGCTAATGGATGCAGAACTTTCTCCATTGGTTGGTTTAGTGAAAGTGGTGAATTTTTTGAACCGTGCGGGTTTTTGGTCTTCATCTTGCTTGACCTAAAAATCCTCAAGCACATGCAAATCAGAATGCACATCATGTGCATGTGTACATGAGGTATATAATGGTTGCAAAATAAATATTTGTTGCTTATCACATGTCAGGAAAATGTCAGTTATAACAAAAAAAATATTGCAGAAACAAAAGAACCCTTTACTTCCCAAAGGCCCATTTCATTGATGCCTATACCAACCCAATCTTTTGATGAATAAGAAATTTCATTTTCTGATCCATATGGAATGTGATCAGCCACCTCCTTTAGAGAAGAACCTGCCACCCATAAGGGTATCTCATAAGGTGTCTCCTTCAAATCATGCATGTCAAACAACTCCCTATAAATGCAGGAAAGACTTGTGCATCATTGGGCCTCCATATCAGTGATGTACTTGTCTATCCAATCCATGAACAAATAAGTATCTTTACTTGCATATCTGAATGGTATGTCTTCTTGAATGTATTTTTGGTACAAGGCAAATGTTTGCCCAATATCTTCCATGGCATCTCCTTTCAAATTAGGGGAATTTTGAGGTCTAAAATGGACCTCATAAGAAATATAATAAAATATTACGAGTTAAGCATTTTGTTGGGGGTATATTTACAACTCATCTCTTACACCATAAGCAATGTAACTATGGTTAAGTTAAATTGAAAAGATGTCTAAAATAAAATCAATAAAAAAAAAACATCTTTGATATGACTAAAAGTAGTGTACTTTTGAGTACATAAATTACTTTTGAATATAATATGATGAATGTACTTATAAAGTAATGTACTCATAAAATAAAATATATTAATTTTGAAATTTGAAACATAAGTTACTTTTTCAATATTCAAAATATGTTTTTAAATCATGTATTTATAATTTTGAATTTTAAACATAAAGTTAATTTTAAATGAATAAATTGTCATTAATTATATATATAATATAAATATTAAAAATAAAAACTAATTTTAAAAATATAAATATAAAACTATAAATTAAAAAAAATAAAAAAATTTCATCTTTTTAATACACCTTAAAAACATGTGTAAACTCATTTTTAATATTTTCTTATAATACATATTATGTATATCATTTTTAATGCAATAATTAATAATATCATTAAATAAATTTCAAAAAAAAAGTGTTAATATTGGTATGAAGGAATAGTACATAAATTCCTACCACTAAAAAGTGTCGTTAATATTAAGAAAATGAGATTATATGTAATAAAAAATATTATTGAGGAGGCAGGTGCGGGGGGGTTATCTTTGATCCCGAAGGAAACATGGTCGCTTCTTATGCCTAGGGAAGTGGACATAGATCAAACAACGAAGTGGAATGGCTCTCGCTTCTCCTCAGCTTGGAACTGGCACAGAAGAATAATATTTCAAAACTCATGTTTTTTGAGACTCGAAAATAGTCATACAGAAAATGAGAACAGAATATAATCATGGAGCATCCAACTGCATAGGAATTTAAGACCGCATCTACCATCTCAATCCAATTCATCAGGCCACCTATTTTCACATCCTCAAAGGAAATAATGCTATCGCGAAAAAGCTTGCAAATAAAGGGGTCAAAAATAAACTTGGAATAGTTTTTATAAAGGGTCAATTCCATACCCACAAACGTGTTCCCTAGTCGGTTAGGTTTTAACATTTGATGGGGGTGCTTTATTTTTCCCTCCCGTATTCCTCCTCCCCGCTTAGAATTATGGCATCTCACCGACAGACGTCCACCATCATGGACAAGTGGATCCTTCATTCACATGATGGCCTTAAATGCTTGTCCTACCCTCTAGGTCCTCGAGGTTTGGAAACAACTAGTGGAACGCTCTATGGTAGACCCCAGCGGCATAAATGCATCCCTATCGAATTCATCTCCATCTTGCAATCATTGCGAGGAATAAGAACTCTCCAAGTCGTCTGCTCCTCTCTTTGGCTTCTGGTCTCTCTCATGAAGAGCGGTAGTTCAGGATTTTGTTTGCAGGTTTAAATAACGAAAGGGATTTAGTCTGTGTTGGCATTCCCCTCAACCCTTTGCAATCCCACTCCATGTTCTCTACTCCTCGCTTTGCTCCAAGCAATACTCCTTAGTTTTCAATGGAGAACAAGCAAGAAAAATTGAACATAAAGGAAATTAAGTCCACTTTGACAGACATTAAAATTCATCTGCATCGGGTTTACGAAATGGTGTACATTGGCCTGAAGGAAAACAAGGTTGTTGTGTCTGATGTCAAATATTTTGCAAACCAAATGGGATTCCATGAGTCCAGAATCAATGACAACGATCGTGATCTCCACGAGCTTATGGGAACAGTTAATTTCATAAAATAAGAAGTGCAGAAAATGGTAAATATGAACCATTGCATTCATTGCCAGGAAACCCCAAATCATGGTGACCACCCAATGGAAGAAACCTCGGTCGTGCAGCTCGTTCACGATCTTGAAGGCAAGAAAAAGTAGTAGGTTCGACTTTGGATTTCTATATGTATTTATATATTTTGTTAAACAATCAGTTTGTAAGAATCTACCCTTCAGTGGGCTCAAGTTATTTCAAAATGCATCCAAGAACACCTAAAAACTCTGCTACTGGTGTAGGTATCTTAGTTTTTCTCTCCTTTCAGAACAATTTGAAAGCTTGGCTCCTTTTTTTGTAAGTATGTTTGTGCTCAACCCATTTTTTCTATATAAAATTTTCTTTGGTTCTTGTTAAAAAAACAAATTATCATATATTACATTATTATGATATAATAGTTCATTCAAATTGTTATATTAAGGTTTCACGTATGTATTTGGTTTTATAACTTGAATGTATATGTCTAGTTTATGTTGATATAGATGAAGGTATTTTAAAAGTTAAAAAGTTATAGCAAAGTATAAACCTTGAAAACTGCCTAAATTTCAAAAAAAAAATGGTATTAATATTAATATTCAAGGGGGTGAGAATATATATAGTAATTTATTATATTTTAATAAAATAAATATATTATTTATATTTAAATAATAATTATAATATATTATTATTTATATTAAGTCTTTAAAAAACAAAAGAAAATTATCATCAACTTATTTTTATTACAAGATGTTAAGTGATTTTAATTTTAAATAAAGATTTGACATATATATTTTATTAATTGAAAAAGTAATTACATAATTTAAGTTTTGAATATAGCATTTACTTTTTTGGTATTTGTAATTTATTTTACATTAAAATATAAAGAGTAATTTTCTTTCTAAGTACTTTATGAGTACTTTAGTACATGTATATTATATTCAAAAATAATCTGAGTATTATTTTCATAATGAATACTTTACTTACAACATTGAAATAGTTAACTATCGATTTTCATTCACCATTTACAATTTGACAAATAAGCATCCTTAACTCAACCAATGTCACCTCAACCATTATGAATGATGTCATCTTCTAGAATGTGATTGGTTCTTTTAAAGTGGATTTTGATAGTACATTTTTTGTTTTGAGGCTCATTTTTTACCTCAAAATTCCCCTAATGCTTCAACACTTGCAAATCAAAACTTTCTTCATGTTCATCCTCCACATGAAGTTCCTCCATCATACCCGATGCATTTCCTTCCTTGCAAGATGAAATGTGTGGTACAAACAACTCCTTTTGAAGTTGATATATTTGAGACTTTGACTCTTGAATGGCCTTTTGGATGCTCTCCAAATAAACACGTGCAACCTCCAACTCATTACCACGCCTTTCTGCTTCATCTTCCTCCCTTGTGAGTGCATGATGGTATATTTTAGTTACCTCAAATATATTATTCCTATCTGAGAGAAATTTCATGTAGGTACATTCATCTTGTCCATTGATTCTCTGAGAGTTTCAAAATCTCCCAAAAAAAATTATGCTTCCAATCGTCATGTGAATCTCTTCAACAAAATCTTGACACCAAGTCATTGGCATCAGCAAAACGTTTCTTTGCTACTTTGATCTTCTCTTCACCCTCCTTTAGTGATCCACCCAAATGGTGTGGCTCACAAAGAAGATTCTTTACAAAAGGATCTTCTTCTTGGAGGTCCACTGGAAGATCCGAATCTGATCTATATGATTCATTCTCTTCCAAACCCTCATGTGCATGAGAAGAGTCTAACATTTTGGCCTCATAATCATTTTCTTCTTCTTATTCTTATGTGAGATCAACTTCACAATGGAGCTCAAGTAGTGACTGGAATTCTAGTTTATGTTCTTCTTTTGGATCTGATCCAAAAGATGTACCATCACCATCCACAGTGTCAATCTCTGTTGGAGTGATCTTGAAATCACCCACAAAGAAGTCAAAAGTGAATTCATCTCCCATACTTCTAGAAACCTGATGATGATATGTCGGGTCTTCAACTATGCAATGTACCTCTTCATCTTCTTCTGCACAACTTTCTTCTCTCATGTAGTCACTTTGTAGTGACTTGCGCTCCTCTTCATGAATCTTTTTTTTGCTTTCCACCTACAAGACTAGGAAATTAATTATTCTCCTCAATGATGATAGTGGGATTTAGTTGCTCACTCATGTCAATCCTCCCTTAATTTTGACCCAAAGGAACACATAGATTTGAACTATGTTTATCCCTTTGCGTGATTTATTCTTCCAAGTTCTCTAGTTCACACCCAACTGGTATGGGATTGTCTTCCACTACGTTATGAAGTTCAAATGGTGATTTTAGATCTGATCAATGTTCTTCTTTTGTATTTGATCCAAAATATGCCTTACCACCATTTACGACATCATCATCCTTTGTAATGATTTTGAGATCGCCAAAAAAGAAATTGGAAGTGATTTTACCCCCCACACTGCCAGCAATCAGATGTTGAATTGTTGGGTATTCAGTTGTGCATGGATCCTCTTCATATTCTTCTTGGATTAATGGGGAATAAGAAAGTTCTTTTGGAGCATCTTCTTGTTGATTTAATTGTAACTTCGGAATGTATTCATCTATGTATCTTAAGTATTGTAACCCGAAGTTTATTCCGGGATGTATCTATAATGTAATTGAGTCATATTGTCATGCCCCGATGTTCCGATCGGGAGGATCAATAATGTAAACAAGTCATGTCAAGTCATAGTGAGTAACCCTCCAATTGTCTAAGGGTTAAAGTCCCCGCAGTTTCGGGGCACTAAGGTTATTAGACTCTCCTAGTATAGGTCGGCCCTATTAGGGTTTTAGACATGTCGAGATTAGTATAAATAGAGAGCTGGGGTATCTATTTAGTACAAATCACTCACACACTCAAGTGTAGTGCATAGTTGAGGAAGGAGAAGACACTGGGGCTAGAAAAGAAGAAGATTACTGCTATCGGGAGTGCATCTTACTGTTTTGGGGTTTTACATCTTGTGTTGATTCTATCTCTGAGGAAGTTGCAGGGTTTTCTCCATTTATGGTTTCCCCGATGAAAAACACTGTGTTCATTGTCTCTCGTGTTTGATTGTTGTACTTGTTCTTTTCTCAGTAAAGATCATAACATAATGCTAGCTTAATGTTGAAAAACTAACATGGTATCAGAGCTAACCTGAGAAGAAGACACTGTGCAGCTGCGTGAACTAGGGCTTCCTAGTTTGTGGATCTTCCTCCACAGATTTTCAGCAAACGTAAGGTGGAACAACTCTCCTCTTTAGGGCGCATCTTTCTGTCGAAGCAGAATCCAATTCTGAGGTTTTTTAGTTTTGGACCTGTCACTACTGTTGAAAATTAGGGCTTTTCACAGAAGAAGAATTTTTCAGTGATCCTAGGCCTAGATTGATCTCCTCCCCAAAATCGAAGTTAGGGACAAATTTCAAGGCATTTGGGTGGACAGATCTTTGGAAAAGCAAAACCCTAATTTGCTCTTGAACCAGCTCTACAGGATTTCAGCTCAAGTTTTAGATCCAACATCTTGAACCTGGTAAGATCTAAAATATTTTTTCTTTCCATTTGAGGTTCTTAGTTAAGATGTCTCATCATACCAAGCTTGATGAAAATCTTGAGGGAGCTGATAACTTCCGAGCCTGGAAGTATAGGATCCCCCTTGTCCTGGAAGAGAATGAGTTAGACTCCTACATCCATGAGGAGGTTCCAGTTCCAGAGGCAGATGAGGCAAAGGCCTTACATAAGAAGAAGATGGTTATGGCAAAGAGAATCATTGCTGATTCTATTAAGGATCACCTTATCCCACAAGTGTCCTCTCTCAAGACACCTAAAGCTATATTTGATGCCCTAAACAAATTGTTTGAAGGGAAGAACATCAATCGGAAGATGACCCTGAGAAATCAACTAAAGAATGTGAATATTCAGAATGTAGAAACTATCCAGTCTTACTTCACAAGGGTTTCTCAGATCAAGGAACAATTAGAAGCTGTAGATGAAGAAGTGGAAAATGTAGAGATTGTAATGACTACATTGAATGGCCTTCCTAGGTCATGGGATTCTTTCATCCAAGGAATCTGTGCTAGGAATAAGTTAGTCAAGTTCAGCAGACTATGGGAAGAGTGCTCTCAAGAATAAGCTCAAATAGCATCTCAAGAAGAGAAGATGGGAAGTGAATACCAAGATCTTACGGTACACTCCAAGTCTCACTCCAAGTCAAGCAAAAGAAGACCTCATGGTTTCAGAGGTAAGCACTTTCACAAAGATAATACTAGAAGAGATGTATCTAGGATCATATGCTATATTTGTGATGAAGCAGGACACTATGCAAGGAATTGTCCTAACAAACAGAAGATAGTAAGGAAGAGCAACAAAAGAAGACATCATTCTCATGCTGCAGAGGATGATGAACCATCCAGGAAGAGATCCAGATATGAAAGTGAAGATTCTTCAAGCGAGGATGAATATGTTCCGATATCAGCTCTCACATGTAACATTACTCATGGTAGTGATGATTGGCTTATAGACAGTGGGGCTTCCAAACATATGACTGGATTCAAGGAATCCTTTGTGAGACTATCAAAACATGAATCACCTCACAAGGACTCAAGAAGAACCTTCTCTCCATATTAGCATTAGATGCAAAAGGACTGCGGGTTGCATTCATATATTGTCAAGTCATCATGTGGCCAAAAGGAAATACTATCGATGATGCGGTAGTGATTGGAGAACAAGAAGGAGGATTATACAAATTGAAGGGCCATCCAGAATAAGCCTTGGTCCATGACACAGTAGAGCCAAATGAACTTTGGCATAGAAGGCTTGCACATGTGCATTACAGAGCACTACCTATTGCAAGCAAAGTTTTCGAAGGTCTTCCATAAATCCAAGGAAAACATGATGGGGTCTGCAAAGGATGTGCGAAAGGAAAGAATACAAAGAAGACATTTCCAAGCAGTGAAAGCAAAGCAAAAGGAATCTTGGAAATCAGCCACTCCAATGTATGCGTTCCTATGTCATCAAACTCTCTAAGCGGGTACGCATATTATCTTTCTTTTATTAATGACTTTTCTAGGAAGACATGGGTTTACTTCATGAAGAACAAAGATGAAGTATTTAGTAAGTTCAAAGAATTCAAAGCCTTGATCGAAAACCATACTGAAAAGAAGATCAAGACCATTCAATCAGATAATGGCAGAGAATTCACTTCAAATGAATTCAAAGAGCTATGCAAAGAATCAAGGATTAAGAGGGAGTTGTCTACTCCTTATAATCCACAATAGAATGGGGTTGTGGAACGAAAGAACAGAACTATCATGGAAGCTGCAAAAGCAATGCTTCATGATCAAGACCTTCCTATGCATCTTTGGGCAGAAGCTGTCAGAATAGCGGTGTATGTACAGAACCGTACTGCACATAGAGTACTTGAGAACAAGACTCTTGAAGAAGTCTTCTCTAGCAAGAAACCAGAAGTCAGCCATATCAGAATATTCAGTTGTCCTGTGTACATCCACATTCCAAAAGAGAAGAGGACTAAATTAGATCCTTCAGGAAATAAGGGTATATTTGTGGGATACTCTGAAAGCTCGAAGGCTTACAAAATATATTTCCCATGATATAAGAAGATTGACATCAGCAGGGATGTGACATTTGATGAAGACACAGCTTACAACAAATCCAAAAAAGAGACCTGCTGAAGAACCTGAAGAAGCAGAAGCACCCAGAATTCATGATACAACCATGAATGAAGAAACTTGAGAAGAAGATCGAGAATTTGAAGAACCACAAAGACCTGTAGATCCACCTCTGGAGAAGAATCCTCACAAGAAGAAACATGCTTGGGTACGAGAACTTATCCAAGGTGCAGAAAGATATGGGGCTCCAGAAGAGAATCACAGAGAAAGAAAGAGGACCAGATCCTGTTTCGGGTATGTAGCTTTACTATGTGATTTCATTGATAGAGAACCTTCTAGTTATGAAGAAGCGGCAGAACGGAAAGAATGGAAGGATGCTATGACCGAAGAGTACCAATCGATCATGAAGAATGATGTTTGGGATGTTGTCCCAAGGCCAGATGGGAAGTCAGTTGTAACTTCCAAATGGATCTACAAGATCAAACATGTTGCAGATGGTAGCATTGAAAAGTATAAGGCAAGATTTGTAGCTCGAGGTTTCTCTCAGAAAGAGGGAATAGACTATGAAGAGACCTTTGCACCTGTATCCAGATACACTTCCATCAGATCAGTACTTGCTCTGGCTGCAGTGATGAAATGGAAGATACACTAGATGGATGTCAAGACTACTTTCTTGAATGGTGTAGTGGAAGAGGAAGTGTATGTAGAACAACCACTCGGTTTTGAGACACATGACAGGGAGTCTCATGTATGCAGATTGAAGAAAACCTTGTATGGTTTGAAACAGGCACCCAGGACATGGTACAGCAGAATTGATAGCTTTCTATCCAGTTTGGGAGTTACCAAGAGTAAAGCAGATTCCAACCTTTACTACAAGGTTGAAGATGGCAACCCCGTGATGCTTCTACTATATGTAGATGATCTATTTGTGACAGGTATGGATGGGTTGATTACTGATATGAAGAGAAATATTGCTACCGAGTTCGAGATGAAGGACTTGGGTATGATGCATTACTTTCTAGGTATGGAGGTGTGGCAGAGTGCAGATGGAATCTTCCTTGGACAAGTGAAGTATGCAGTAGAGATCCTGAAGAGGTTTGGGATGATGGACTGCAAGACTATGGCCACACCTATGGCATCGAACCTGAAGCTATTGAGCGATGCTTCATCAGAGTCGGTTGATGCTACGATGTATCGTCAGATGATTGGGTCATTGATGTACCTGACAAACACGAGACTAGATATTTGCTTTGTTGTGAACACCTTGAGCCGGTTCTTGACAGATCCGAGAAATGCTCACTTGATTGCTGCAAAGCATATTCTAAGGTACTTGAGGGGTACAGTTGATTATGGGATCAAGTATGATGCAAATCAAAAGATTAACCTAGAGGGTTATGTTGATTTAGATTGGGCAGGAAGTGCCATCGATAGGAAGAGCACTTTAGGGTGTTGCTTCAGTATGGGATTAGGTGTGATCTATTGGTTTAGCAGGAAGAAATATTGTGTGGCACTAAGTATAGCTGAAGCAGAGTATGTCGCAGCTTGTTCAGCTAGTTGTGAGGCAGTATAGTTGCGGAAGCTACTGTCTAATTTATTTGATCTCCAGATGGATGTTACTTGTATACATTGTGACAACCAGAGTTGTGTGAAGTTGTCAGAGAATCCAGTGTTCCATGACAATTCGAAGCATATCGAGATCAAGTATCACTATATCAGGGATATGGTGCAGAGGGGAGCAGTGAAGCTCCAGTAGGTTGCGATAGAGGAACAGATAGCTGATGTGTTGATGAAGCCATTAGCCAGAGTGAAGTTCGAGTACTTCAAGGAGAAGCTTGGTGTTCTCCAGATTGAGGTTTCCTCCAAGGGAAAGTGATGAGTCCCAAATCCATTCTGATGAGCAGGTTAGATGTAAGGGCTGAGCCATTCTATCATGGTGAGAGGATTTGGTTCCTTCCATGTCAGATGTGAGTGTTGGTCATTCTATCGAGTAGGACATATGTAAGGGCTGTCGTCGTTCTGAGGAGCAGGTCAGATGTAAGGGCAAATCCATTCTGTCATGGCTAAAGGATTAGGTTCCTCCCATGTCAGATATGAGTGGTGGCCATTCTATCGAGTAGGATAGATGTAAGGGCTACCGCCATTCTGATGAGCAGATCAAATGTAAGGGCAGAGCCATTTTGTCATGGCTAAAGGATTAGGTTCCTCTCATGTCATTTATGAGTGCTGGCCATTCTGTCAAGTAGGACAGATGTAAGGGCTACTGCCACTCTCTGGGAGAGTAGAGGCACCTGGTCAGTTACCAAGTAGCTCAGTCTGGGACTAGGGGCCTTTTTGATGAGGGTGGAGGATTTGGTTCCTTCTAGGTCAGATGTGAGTGCATGCCATTCTGTCATGGTGAGAGGATTCAGTTCCTTCCATGGCCGATGTAAGTGCGGGCCATTCCATCATGGTGAGAGGATTCAGTTCCTTCCATGGCTGATGTAAGTGCGAGCCATTCTTTCATGGTGAGAGGATTCAGTTCCTTCCATGTCAGATGTAAGGACAGGCCATTCTATCATGGTGAGAGGATTCCGTTCCTTCCATGACAGATGTGAATACGGGGCCTTTCTTATGTGATTGTAGTTTACTACATGATCAGATGTGAGTGTTGGGCATGCATTTCTGACAAGTAGGTCAAATGTAAGTGTTGGGCAAAGACCTACCTAATGGCTAGGCCTACAACCAGCATGAAAGAAGGCTGGCTTTGTAGAACTTCCTATGACAAGATAGCACACACATGATGATGACCAGATGAGATCCAGATCGAGATATGATCCAGACATAGTTATGATGAATTTGAGAGATCCAAATCGATTGATGATCTAGATCTAACAGTGATGATCCAGATCGAGAGATGATCCAGATCCAGATCCAAATCCAAATCGAGTGATGATCCAGATCTAGTCTAGTGATGATGATCCAGATCGAGTGATGATCCAGATCCAATGATGATGATCCAGATCGAGTGATGATCCAGATCCAGTGATGTTGATCCAGATCAAGAGATGATCTAGATCCAGTGATGATGTCCCATGATGATCCAGATTGAGAGATGATCCAGATTCAAAGAATGAAGATGACTTGAAGATGAAGATGACTTGAAAACTCAGAAGACGTGAGATGCTAATGACGAGATGATCCAGTTGATACAAAGAATAAGACCAGTGCTGAAAATTGTGTCGAAAGAATACCTTCCTAGTTAAGAGGGAGTGTTGATGTATTTGTAACTTCGGAATGTATTCATCTATGTATATTATGTATTGTAACCCGATGTTTATTCTGAGATGTATCTATAATGTAATTGAGTCATATTTCCATGCCCCGATGTTTCGATCGGGAGGATCAATAATGTAAACAAGTCATGTCAAGTCATAGTGAGTAACCCTCCGATTGTCTAAGGGTTGAAGTCCCCGCAGTTCTGGGGCACTAGGGTTATTAGACTCTCCTAGTATAGGTCGACCCTAGTAGGGTTTTAGTCATGTCGAGATTAGTATAAATAGAGAGTTGGGGTCTCTGTTTAGTATGCATCACCCACACACTCAAGTGTAGCGCATAGTTGAGCAAGTAGAAGACACTGGGGCTAGACAAGAATATTATTACTGCTGTCGGGAGTGCATCTTACTGTTTTGGGGTTTTACATCTTGTGTTGATTCTATATTTGAGTAAGTTGTGGGGTTTTCTCCATTTATGGTTTCCCCGATGAAAAACACTGTGTTCATTGTCTCTTGTGTTTGATTGTTGTACTTGTTATTCTCTCAGTAAAGATCCTAACATAATGCTAGCTTAATGTTGAAAAACTAACACTTATTTCAAGCAACTTGAGGTTTCTCCATCTTGAATGGTACCATGATCATCACTTGTGGATACCCTTCCTGAAGAAGAAAAACAAAGAATATCATAATTCTTGAACATGTTGACGTCTTTGGTGAATCTTCACTTTTGGTTCCTTCTTCTCCATCTTTGCTCAGAGAGGAGGAACAAATTGGTTCCTCTAGGGATGGTTCGTTGCTCTTGGAAGAATAATCATCTACATCCTTGGGCTCAAATCCAAATATGCAATAAAAATAATCTTTGAAAGGAATGGATTTACAAATCTCTTACCCCGAGACAAGATACTCTTCGTAGTGGTGGGGAAAGTTTTAAATTGCATCTATCATCTTTGTTAGATCCTTCTTAGGATTAGCCATTGGTGGTTCATCCCTATTATCATCATATTCCCTATGGTCACAAAATTAACTATCCTTGTCTCTTGACATTTGCAAGCCACCATTAGCATAGATCACCTCTTCTTCTTCAACAAACTGATCAAAGTCATCAACTTCAACTATTGGTACAAGCCTCATGCTTTCAACTTCAGATGTATTATGCAATATTTCTTCACTGAGATCTCACTTTCCATAGGAGTGGAGGAAAGAGATATAATACCACATTAATGAACCTGAGGATGATTTAGGCACACTAACTCAAACAAATAGGATCTTAGTGACCAATTCACCAAAACAAGAAAAAACTATGTGCTAAAATGAGTAGACAATTCACTAAAATGACTTTGTTTCACAGTGGAATCTTTTATCAATTGCACAAGGCTTAGGGACTGACTTTACAAGGTCAATTATAGGCCTGCAAATACTAAAATGATCTAATCAAATTAGATTGGTGATTATTGGGTAAAGAGTGTCAACTGATTATTGGATCAAATATTAAGTAAGGAGGTCCAACCAAGGAGAGGGAGTGGATCATGAAGTTCAGGTTCCTATGAACAATGTGTTGGGTCCATTTAGGCTTCGAACATAAGCCAAGATGAAGTCTACTTCCAGGCTCCTAGGAGTCCCAACATATGCAAACTAAAACCTTACTCTTGGTATACCTTTTATGGTATATTATATCAGTGAGAAATAGGTTTATACAGATCTAGGATCTAATTTCGAATCTATGAAGTTCATATTCACCAAACTAGTTATTAAGACTGCTTAAAATTAATCATTTATGGAATTCCCAAACACCTACGGACGGCCACAAATTCTTGGTTTCATTTATGGAACATAATTATCACCCTCTCAGTAGAATCTCAAAATAGAAACAAAATAAATTGGTTGAGTTAAGACCAAATAGCACATAAAACAATAAAACTAGTCAAATTTTCAATCAAATCTAGACTAAGTTGAATTGTCTCATTTAAAACTCAATCAAAATGATTCAAACTATCATAAAAATTACAGATCTGCCTTATGACATTAAATACATAATGAGAGGGTTGAAATTACATCCACAAATTTCTCAGGTAAATCTGCATTAACACATAATTATCAGAAAGAAGAGAAGACTAGAGAGGCATATGAGATTCGAAATGGAGACTTCCCAAATCTCTACAATGGAAATCAAAGTGGCTTGGAATGGAATTCAAAACCTGAAATAAAACTCCATTAATGGATGCACTGGAGTTATAAACATGCATGGAATACATTTTCTAAGGGGCACATCACCCAAAGTTGGCTTAGGCACATATCCAAGCACTAGAGAGGCTCAAGGCTCACTCACACACAATTCAAAATGCCAAAAGATGTGAGAGGGGTGTGTTATCATTATTTTATAGGAAACATGGATTCTAGGTCAAATTTACTCTTCATGTGACCCACTTGCCTCAACCAATATGCCCTAATGAGTTGAATTTGGACTTTCCTGTTTTTCCACTCACATGTATTTTTCTTCGTTTGGAAATTGTGCCCTCTTGCTCTTAGACTGACTTTCCTTTTCTCATTTTTGGAAACTTCTCCCTCCTTATTTTGGGGCTGAATTACCTTTATCCTTTTTGGAAAATGCACCCTCCTGACTTCCAAAAGTTTCTTGCTTTTCATGCTAACAACTTTTTCTGCACTTACCTACTTTGTGCATGCTTTTCTGGTTGGCAGCTTTTGTCATCCTTTCTATCTTTTTTCTGTTTTTCTGGATATTTCTTAATTTTTTCCTAGTTTCCAATTAGTGTGACAATTAATTGGGTCCACAAGGCCTCATGCACCCCACCTTTTCCCACCTAGCACATCCACTAGGTACAAAAATTAATATAAAATAATATAAAATAATTAAAACAAGAAAATGTTTATCCTAAGTCTAAGAGTTGCATACAAGGATATTTATTATAAATCAAAATTAACCCCCTTTTAAATTAATCTAATTATCCACTAAGAACCATGGGTATTAAGGGTTAGGGGTTTTTCCATGGTGTTATCTAGAAAATGGGGACATTACAACATTTTTTTCATAAATAGTCCATCTATCCCAAAAAGGGGTAAAATTATACCAAACAGATGGTCTTTCACATCCTTTAACGAGTCTAAAAGGAATAAGATAACTCAACGACATTTTCATTGTTTAAGGAGTCATAAAAGAGCTTAACAGAAACTCCAAGCTAGGAGTCTGGGGGGGATCGGACAATAAGCGATGATATGAGGAAATATATGAGGCTTCAACTCAATATGTCCAACTATACGGACCCCGATCTTGAGGGGATTCAAAAGGCATGGATGCCAACTGCAAGGGGTTCTAAAAAGCGATCATCCGTGTAAGGGAAGGCTATACTACTAAGAAATCAAAAATGCAAGGGGTGGATGGGAGGGGCCACTTACTCGGACAACGGGGGGTCCTACAAGCTCAAGGGGAGAATATGGAGGCAATGCATCAACTCGGCAAAGGGGAAGGATTTATTATATTCCAGCTAAGGGGTTATACCTATAGAAGCGGTCAGTATCGCAAGGAGGCGCACAACCATAACCTGTATCGGTACACACAACAAGGATACCAGAGCATTATTAAATGTGCATATGGAATGTAAATAATGCATACAAATACATATCAGACATGGCTCACTTGGTGGCACACAAATCGAGGAAGGACCTAGAAGGTGGCGTGACGAAAGGTCAGTGATCGTGAGAAAAGGTCCCAATAATCACGAAAGGCACAGAATATGGATTTGATAGTACAAATAGTGCAACAAATCAATGCAGTATGACATGTGACCTTGGTAAATGGTCGAGATCATGCATGAAAAAGTGAGCATGGTTAAAGTCCTCCCCCCATGATTTGGGCATGGGGTTTCTGATTATGGATCATGAATGTGTTGGGATGGGTTATGGATCATAGATGTGATTGGGTGGGATCAAAATGAGTGATCTTTCCCCCTATTCTATGGTTGAGGTAGTTGATCATGCCCCCTAGTCCATAGGTGTCGATGGAGTGAAGATTCTTTAGTCAAAAGATATTGACAGTGCATTGAGCAATTGTTGGAAGGGGGGTGTACGATGAGGTGGAAACCCATGGTGGCAAGCTATCTTGGGGATATGATTATGTGGGATGCCTCTGCTAGTGTGGATGCTTGTAGTATCACCAGCAAGGATGACGAGGATGAGTAGGAATATCTATATTCCTTCCCCCATGTTGTACGTAGGGGAATTCCCCATTGATTTGAAAGGGTCAACATATATGTCGGAGGGACTCATTTTCATCGACATACTAATACTGTTATGGGATGATGAGGAAGGCTCATTAAAAACAAGATAAAATAAACTTGGTGTTCATCTCACTTGAAGAATTCATTGGAGGATGAATGTCCTCGATAACTATGACTTATGTTCTATGGAATAGGAATGGTATATGTTGAATAGGTGTGTCACCTATCAGGTAGTGAATTCAGCGCAGGATTTGGAATTGGTTGTGGTTTGGGTGGTTGTTGGGTCGCTGGATATCAGATGAAAGGGTGCAAAGATATGATATTTGAACCACTTCCGGAGGTGGTGGAAATGCCAAGAAAGTGGTATTCATGGGGGAGTCCTTGAATACACCTAGAGCAACAATAGTTAGCGAAGGAATGGATACACTATTGGTGGCACTATCCACAATGGGGAGGATTTTTTCCGAAGTGGTAGGCCTCGTGGGGTCATAATATGTTAGTTGGTCAATTTTGACTATCTTTCCATCATGGGAAACATCATGGTCTAGAAAACAGTCAAAGAAACGAATTTAAATGCATACATGTAACTACGCCCTAGGAGGAGGTTGTAATCAAGATGAGAACTAACCACTTCAATGTCTATGAGGATAGTCTTACCAGCTAACTCAACGGGTACATTAGGAAGAATTTCTTGAGGTTTGGAGGCACATCCATCATAAGCACACAAGGTCGTCAATGATGGATATAACTTGAGGGACCCAAGATTTTTCCAAACAAAGATTGGCATGACACATGTGGATGCGCCCTCGTCAACAATGCAATGATGAATGACAAGATTCTGAATGGTGACAGTAATTTGGAAATCCATTGATGATGGCATTTGTGGTTCAAACTCATCAAGGTCAAACGTCATCAAATTCTCCTGGATGAGTTCGATGGATCCTAATGCAAAGAAAAATGCTTTGTGCTATGTTGGGATATTATTAAGGACTTCCAAAGTTGGCATGGTTGTGGGTGATTGGGCCAAGTCATCTATGATACTATAGTTGGGTGCGGCACAAGCATTGGAATTGGTGGTAAAATGTTGTAAAGGAAACTTTTGATCCTTAGGGTTTGTATCCGCAAGAGGTTGGGTTAACTATAAGGCTAGGTCAATGGGGGGTGAGTCACCGAACTTGCTAGTGGAAGTAGTCTTGGTAGCTAATTCGTACCGATTTTGTCTTGTTTGTAGGTTGAATTCTCAGTTTTATAAGGTAAATAAGTGTTGCATTCCTGAATCAGGGGGTTAACTTGAAGATGCAGCATATTGTGTCGTTGGTTGAGTTGTGACTACCCCTTGAGTAGGCAAAGGGTTATGTAACACCATGGGAGGTGGGGTCCATTGAGGTTGGTTAGGATGCTCCTATGGGGCAATTGTAGCATTAGAGCTATTAACCTATTTTGAAATCTAATGGGCTCTGACCAAGTGAGGACAATGGTGAGTGTAGTTTCCATAAACATCAAATAATGAACATGAATGGTTGGTTCACAACTGCAGATTCTTTCCCTATGGTGGTGGTTGGTTAGGGTTTTGATTTGCCAGATGGGCACCGTTATTTCCCAGAGGGTTAGAAGGTGGTTTTCCCCCTCCCTAGCATTGGTTATTCGTGTGGTTATGCCTCATCTTATATTATTCTAGGATTGTTGGTTTTTGGGGTAAATTTGGTTTGGAGGTTGGTTCTATTGATTGTACACCTATCGTTGTTCTTGATCGGAATATTTCACCTCCTGCGGACAGCAAGGTGTTCCGCTGATCTGAATGGTTTAGATCTAGAACAAATAGATCACAGAGGTTGATAAATCCCCCTAGATGCTGTATATATATGGAATACAAGGCCTTGATAGTTCACCTGTGTACCTGCAAAAATAGTTCAACATGAAATAGATCAAAGCAACCAGAATATGATCTACTAATATATGCTAGTGACTAAGGAATCTAGCAATATATATTTGAAATCAAACATCAACAATATATATGGGACAGAAAATCAACTTGCATTAGAAATATGAAGAAGTTTACAACCAAGCCTTAGTGTTGACATGCATCTCCATGAAACCAACTCTTCATCCCCATAAGCTCTGACTCTAGCTCTATATGCTCTCTCCAAATGATCCTGGGCCAAGAATCCATCCAACAGCATAACAATGCCTTCAATGTTCTCTCCCCAACCATGGATATGAGCTCATATATATAGGGCTTTAATGGATAGAGATGGTTGAGAAATTAGTGGGTGAGGTGGCCTCTAAGATCCTAGGATGAGGGATCTCGAGCTCAACCAACCCACAGTAGTAGGGATAAGAGATATCTCGAGGCTTATCATCTAGAAGCCTCGATAAGCTTCTCTTTTTACCCTTTTACCCAAGGTACCACGATTCTCCTTCTTTGACAGAGCGGTTCTGGTAATAACCTCCTATGGACCAAGGGTGACAGGCGGTGGCACCACTTGTGGACAACCGATGAAAAGCGATGCGAACAGGGGTACTGCTCCTGGATAAGGGGCGATGAGCGGTGCTGGGAATTTGTATGATATACTGATAAGAAACCATTTAGTCTTCACTCCAGAAGCTGGGATTCAAGGCAAGTAGATATGTCAAAGGTCTTATCACATGATGGTGACAGGATTTCGGTATAACAGGATGCCCCCCAAAGCATGAGTCTTAGAGTGATACGATAAATGAGAGCTTTGAACAAGTCGTTGCCAAGAGATGAAAATGTTGGCTCGATCGGAGTATGCAGTCAAGTAGACATCTGTAGTACATCAGTATGTTGACTCATAGACACAAGTAACCAAACTCATAGTTGCAGACCAATACAAGGCATATCCATGAGTGGAATAAACAAGCATGGCTACTAGAATACAGCGTAGATCCATGTGATAGAGGACTCAAACTTGGACATAGCTACCAGACCTACAACGTAGATCTATGTCATACATACACAAATTTGAGCATAGCCACGACCATACAAATGTGGATCCATGCTAGATATACAAAACTCCATCATAACCTAGGGAAAAGCAATGAGCACTTTTAAACAGATACACATGGTCTTCGTCTCGTCTTCCACAAAGTACGATTCTATCCATGTGATTACAATGATATGAAGTCGAACATGGTAGAAACCACTTGATTACCAGCCAATGATGTGAACCGTTAACAAGTGCGAGGGAGATCACCATTAATGTCAATGATTCCCAAGGTACCCTAGTACAATATACTGAGTGTGAATAGATGTCCTGATGTCGAACACCTAGTCGATTCTATCGATCAAAGGTCAATGATGTGAACCAATGTCAAGAGCAAGAGAACCTGTCATTAACGCATACAGATCTCAAGGTATTGAATATTCTTTCTAAGACTATTCCCTGGATGATGAGCTGATGTCGACAAGAATAGTCTCGTCGAAGGAGAGCCATGATGAGTCCCACATCGACGACACGAAACTTGGAACATAGTTCTGGAATGATGTGAACATAGTAACCATATCACTGACTCAAATATATTAACACAAAGGCTATGTATACTACAGAGTTAAGACTTCTTCATATTTCCTTTGAACATCGGGTGGCACGACAAAATGACTTGGCAGCATGACTAGACAGGACAGATACACAATGCGACAGTGGACAATGCATTCTTTTGAAAGACTCAAAGGATTGGCATGACTCATGAAAGTGGATTGTCACGGAGATCAGCTGAATACCCAATTGACTAACATGATTGTGCAGATAAGTGCCATGTTCAAAGGTAACGACAAAAAACTGCCATTATTTGCAAAATGATTCCCTTTCCCATTTCCCCCATCATGATCGATGAGTGCCTCTTTTTGGTTTTACGAGTTCAAAGAGGGTAACAAACACTCGATATAGCTTGTCAGAAGACAAGTCCAGTCTCATATGTTTTACGAACTTGAGAGAGGATGGGTTAATTCCCAAAATGGGTCTCTCAATGTTTAATCTTTAACGAGTCCACCGAAAGAAAACTCGGTATCGTTCACGTTTAGAGAGTCTAAACCAATACGGAAGAAGACTCCATGGGGGTCCCTTTTCATGTGATTTAGTCTCTAAGGCCCGAAAAAGTATAAAATCATACCTTAGAGAACTCTTCCAGTCATGATTGGCTAGAGCGTTCCTTTCTCGTAAATAGTATTGTCCAAACCGAGAAAGAGATAACCTACCATCGGATAGACGACTCTTCAAATACTTTAACGAGCGTGAAGAAGACAAGATCACTCGACGATATTTTCATATTTAGGGAGTCTGAAAAGGGTTTAAAGAGAACTCCATGAATTTTCTTTACACAATGTCACTTTTTACGATCCTGGAAAGATTCGGAAACGAACTCGACTATATTTTCATGTTTAAGGAGTCTGAAAGAAGATGTGAAAAGAAGACTCCATAACGTTTCTTTACACAATATGGTATTTTACGAGCCTGGAAAGAAACTTGAAATGGACTCGAAACTTTGATACTAGATTTTAACGAGCATGACAAAGTGTCATAATAAATGCTCAATGACCTTTTTCGTTTTGTAAAGTACGAAAAATCCAAAAACAAACTTTCCAAAGCTTTTACTAAAGTCAACCTATAGATGACTCATAAACAAGTGTTAAATGCATCCAAAATCAACATTGCGGGATTATGACAAATATATTTTGACCAGAACATGACGTAATATCAAAACTATACTAAGTCAGACCCAAAAAATGTCTATATAAGGCAAGTAAATAGTAAAAAACCAAACATTTCACTATTTACCTCTTGGTAAAGAGCACTTGGAGCATTTTTTAGCCAGATCTTCCACAGTTGATACCGAGAGTTTCCACCGTCCATTTTCAGTCTCGTCAGTTGCAGGTAAGAGCTAAGACCTTCTTCTTTCATTTCATAGCTTTTATTTTGGGATTTGATGCAGTTTTAGGCCTATTTGGAAAGCCCTAAAATCCTATTTGCGGGCACCATAGGTACCCCTTGTGGGATAGGCGGTACCACCCAAGAACCGTGCCAAAGACAAGGTGAACAGGAAGTGCCACCACCTGTCTCCAATAGAGCACAGGCGGTACTACCCGTGGAGAAATTTAACCAATGATATACACAAAACTAGCTCATTCTTTTGATTTATAATGATTTAAGGATGATATTGATGTATACCATTGTTGTTTTTGCAGGTCTAGGCTTCCAAAATATGGTGATATGGAAGGAAAGAACTCATGATGATGAGGATGCCACTGCTAAAAGGAATTCGGTGTGTATTTCCGCACTCCAGAACTGTGGACTTCTAAAGTTCTTCTGGACACCGAGCATGGTGTCCCACGAGAGACTACTAGAACACATACTAAGAATGTGGAATCCAGAACATCAGTATTTCGAGGTGGGGGCACATATAATTACAGTGGAGGTAGAGGACATCTACTTCCTGACTGGCCTATCGAGACAGGGTGCCCCTATCTCACTGACTGGTTCCCATGGTGGGGACATTACCACTAGAGAGCTCATAGATGGACACTGTGCACCAGGTACAGGTACATCGGGGAAGAAAATCCCCATCAGGGCAGTGACAGACATGGCTCTACAGATCATTTTTTTCACCATGCAGAGGGTGGGAGGGAACCAGGGTGTACATCAAGCTTCCAGGGCACATATGTTGTATGCCCTAGAGGCAATGGCACCTACGGTATTCAACTGGGTGGAAGAATTGCTTCCAATATTCAAGGATTAGCTGACTAAATGTCGGCAGGGAGAGCTGAAGAAATTCGGCTTTGGTTCCATCTTAGATTTTTTCTTCTTTGAGCGGGTCCCCCAGATGAGGCCCTAGGTGACTTTTCGGAGTCTGAGAGCACGGGACCCCCGCATGCTGAGGTGGGTCCAGTTCATGGCTCGCACGGGAGTGGGTAGAGGCAGAGTGAATTTCGGTGATGCGTTCTTCAGATGGTTGCGGGATCAGATGCTCATGGTCGAGGACTATGCCTATGTGGGCACAGATTTTACAGGTGATGCTGACCTACCACTCCCGCCTGGAGAGCAGTGGGGAGACATTGGTAAGAAACAAGAAACCCTAAAGATGAAAAATGCTTTTATGTTTTTTTATGTTTTTTATGTTTTTATATTTTCTATGATAAGTGACAAGACCCATTTGTCTTCATGTAGATGTTGGAGTAGCGAGGCCTAGAGGAGCATCTCCATTAGACAGGAGAGCCAGAGCTCGCTTCGTGCCACAGGGTGATGATATCACCGGGGAGCTGGAGGAGAACCTTGAGAGGTTGACTCTGGACATCCCAGATGCTGACATAGATGATCTCTTGACCAGATATCAGAGATCTACAGTGGGAGTACCAGGCCGATTCAGCGGGCTACTACTAGTTTTGTAGACCAGCAGAATCGCCAAATTTGTTGATCGGAATATTTCACCTCCTGCGGACAGCAAGGTGTTCCGCTGGTCTGAATGGTTTAGATCTAGAACAAATAGATCACAGAGGTTGATAACTCCCCCTAGACACTGTAGATATATGGAATACAAGGCCTTGATAGTTCACCTATGTACCTGCAAAAATATTTCAACACAAAACAGACCAAAGCAACCAGAATATGATCTACTAATCTATGCTAGTGACTAAGGAATCTAGCAATATATTTCTAAAATCAAACATCAACAATATATATGGGACAGAAAATCAACTTGCATTAGAAATATGAATAAGTTTACAACCAAGCCTTAGTGTTGACATGTATCTCCATGAAACCAGCTCTTCATCCCCTTAAGCTCCGACTCTAGCTCTCTATGCTCTCTCCAAATGATCTTGGGCTAAGAATCAGTCCAACAGCATAACAATGCCTTCAATGTTCTCTCCCCAACCATGGATATGAGCTCATATATATAGGGCTTTAATGGATAGAGATGGTTGAGAAACTAGTGGGTTAGGTGGCCTCTAATATCCTAGGATGAGGGATCTCGAGCTCAACCAACCCAGAGTAGTAGGGATAAGAGATATCTCGAGGCTTATCATCTAGAAGCCTTGAGAAGCTTCTCTTTTTACCCTTTTACCCAGGGTACCGCGCTTCTCCTTCTTTGACAGAGCAGTTCTAGTAATAACCGCCTATGGACCAAGGGTGACAGGCGGTGGCACTGCTTGTGGACAACCGATGAAAAGCGGTGCAAATAGGGGTACCGCTCCTGGATAAGGGGTGATGAGCGGTGCAGGGAATTTGTATGACAGACTGATAAGAAACCATTTAGTCTTCACTCCAGAAGCTGGGATTCAGGGCAAGTAGGTATGTCAAAGGTCTTATCACATGATGGTGACAGGATTTTGGTATAACAGCTACGTTGCAGGGGGAGCGTGAGGAGTTGCTGACACAGCCATAGCTGGTGGTTGGTTTGGGAAAGGATAGTAAGGTTGAGCTTCCAGATGAGGAGTATATCCTTGAGGGGGGTTCCCATAAGTAGGTGTTGGGTAAGGAAGGCCATGGACCTGAGGGGTCGAGGACAAGGGAAGATAAGAAGGAATGGATCCAGAACTGGAGGTGAGGCATGACTCATCGGGACTATTGAGAATATGCAAATATCTACTAGTCTATCCTTTTATCCATACAAGCAGCAATAACCATGTAAGAAAAAAGAGACAAGAGAGAAAGAGAAAAATACAATAAAAATGCGTGGTAAAATCCCGATTGCGGAAACATCCACAGGAAGATTTGGTATTCATTATTCTTTAGAAATATCCAATATTACAAGAGAGATCCACCCCACATATGCTTCACAATATTACAATGGAATTACTATGTAATCCACAACAAAGGCTCTCCCTCACCACTATTATATATCAAGAGGCATGGAGGAATAACATTCCAAAATACATGTGGGATAAATGATTTTCCACCTCTTTATATAATGAATGGTGATAAGAGAATAATTCTCCATGATGCAATATCCTAACATATAGGCCACAAGAAAGGAAATACAAGCGATTCTAAATAGAAAGATAACCATGATGCTTCCGAGGAGGGGAAGGAGTGGAGGGGAAAATATAAGAATACCACAACCACGACATGTCAGTCCAATGATCAGAAAAACATTGTAATCATTGCACATTAATGGTCACACTGAAGGCAAATGTTGGAAGCTACATCCAAGGATAAATCCCAAGAACTACAAGAAGCATGTCGAGAAGAATAACATGATACCCATGGATTCATGCAACCAAGTGGAGTGAAGCTCAAATATAGATGAGAATAGTGTTTCACTACAGTGCAGAAGGAGGTGAATTTGAGCATCATTCATCCTAAGGAAGATAAGGAGATGACGAAACTCTTCCAAATCAAGATTCAGGTTAAAAATACCAACGATGATATTATATTTGATTCAAGTTCATATGCCAATCTCATAAAATAATATCTGGTATGTAAGCTTGAATTGGAAGGACTTGATCATCCTAACCCCTACCCATTGGGATGGGTAAATAAGGATGCAAAACTTAGGATCACAAAACAATGTAATATTAGATTTTCCATAAGTGCAAATTATATTGATGAAGTGGTGGTAGACGTAGTACCCCTTGATGTTTGTGGTGTAGTTTTTGAAAGTTCCTACATGTATAAGAGGGATGCAATCTTCATGAGGAGAGAAAACCAATACCGCTTGATCAAGAATGGGAAGTATTTCATCATAAACATGTACAAAGGTAACTCAAAGATCTCTTTGGTAAGTTCTAACCAAGAAAACAAGTTGATCAATTCAAGTAGAAAGTTTGTGTTGTTTTTCTTAAGACATATTCAACAAGAAGGAGAATTGGTAAAAGTAAAGGAATATTTGGAGGGAAGTACCAAAGAGTAAAAACACCAGTTGCTGAAACTTTTGCAGGCATACAGAAAAGTATTACAAGAGAATAGAGGTATACCTACTAAGAGGGAAGCGGAGCATGAGATACATTTATTTGCAGATTCTCCATTTTCGAACATCAAACTATAAAGACAATATGCTCAAGAATCAGAAGAAGTGAATAATTTGTTGCACCAATTGTTGGAGCATGGAGTGATATGACCAAGCACATTAACTTGTGGGTCATCTATTGTCATAGTACCCAAGAAAAATGGGACTTGGAATATGTGTATTGACTACAAAACTCTTAATAATATCACCCTCAAAAATCACTAACCTTTTCCAAGAATAGACGATTTGCTAGATCAGTTGCAGCATGTCAAGTACTTCACTAAGTTGGATATCAAATTCGGATACCATCGGGTGAAAGTATAGGAAGAAGACACCTAGAAGACTACCTTCAAGACTAGGAAAGGTCTATATGAATGGTTAGTAATTCCTTTTGATTTGTGTAATGCACCTGCTACATTTATGTGTTCGATGAATGATGTATTGATTCCTTTCATAGATCTGTTTCTAATAGTGTATTTAGATGATATATTGGTTTATCATGATACATAGGAAGAGTGTATCTCACATATAAAGAAGGTGTTGGAGACCTTAAAGAAACATCAACTACTAGTAAACATTAATAAATTTGAATTTTCTCAGCAGTCCTTGGTGTATTTGATATATGTTATTGGTGAAGTAGAATTTGAGGTTGATCCTGCAAAGATGGAGGTCATCACCAAGTTTCCAAATCCTACAAATGTCACTGAACTTAAGAGATTTTTGGGGGAATCAAAAAACCTTTGTAATTTCATAGCTTCCTTTTTAGATGTGGTTGCATCGCTCCATGCCATAGCATCCAACAACAAACGTTTCCAATTAGGAAGAATCTGCATAGAGCCTTTCAAGAGATCAAGAAAAATATTAGTCAGGAACCAATTCTCTCATTGACCAACTTATAGAAGCCTTTTGAGTTAGAGACAAATGCAAGTGGGTATGTTATGGGAGCAGTTTTGATGCAATGAGGGAGGCCAATATGCTATCATTATGAATTGTTACATGGAGACATCCTAAACTACCCTACATATGACAAGGAACTTCATGTCTTGGTTCAAGTTGTTAAGAAGCGGAAGCACTATATGATGGTAATGGATACCATCATTCAAAGTGTTCACGAGTCATTGCAGTATTTGCAGACCCATAGTAGGGTACAACAAACTCAACACCAAAAGTGGATGGTATTTTTACAACAATTTCATCTAATCATAAAATATAAAAAAACAGTAGAACGAGCAAGCTGTAGACATGCTCACAATGACACCTACATCCAAGATCACAACTTTGGGTACTCTTATGCATATGGATCTTTTCACCCATTATGCATATGAGGAATACACAAAATATGAGGACTTCAATGAGGTGTTTCAGCATCTATAAGGCCAATTCCATGTAGTATAAGGTGACAACAAGGTTTACCATCATCTCCAGGATGGGTTACTCTACAAGTTGGATATGATTTTTGTTCCTAAAGGTGAGGCATTGCAACTTGTTAGCACTCAGAATCGCACCCAAGGTTGTGGGAAGGTGGACCCCGAGGTAACAGCAGAACCACTTTAGGAAAGGGAGTTGGCTTCTCCAATTCCAAAGAGGGATCTCTCGTAGATGTATAACAAGGCCAGACATAATGTCACAAAATGGATATCAAATATTGGTGGTTGGAAACAAAATGAAGATATATCGAGCTATGGAGTCAAAAATCCGAAGAAAACAGAGCAGTTTGCATAAGAAAACACTTGTAGGAGCAAGGTAGTGTCTCGATCACAGTCGTTATGTTTGGGGTCTAGTGGGAAAAGCATAATGATGACAGTCCGCTAGCGTTGAGCACCGCGGGGATGAATTCCATGCCAGTTTTGGAAGAAGTGTTTGGTGGATACCGGAGACAATGCAAGGAGCATATGAGTATGAATTCCTAACCATTATAAATTGACTCTACGATATTAATAAAAACATAATGTAAAATATAACAAGAAGCACATGCACATAAGGAAAATAAAATCACAGACTGTAATTTGGAAACACACAGAAATTCATGCATTCATATAACTAGCATTCGGCTCTGCACTTGTATTAATTCAAAAAAGTATTACAAACACAATAGTCTTGCAGATTCAAAACCAACCAACCCTTTCTCCTTCCATGAGGATCATATTTAAAATGTTTGGGCCACCGAGACCAACCTCGAAACAGGGCCAAAATTAGTTACAAAATTGGTAACAAATTCTCAACAAATTGTATTGTGGCATCCTCCCACAGGCGGCATAAAACAGAAAATGATGTGGGTAACGTATTCGTTGTACCCCAAGAGATGTGGGTAACGTTATCAGCTCGCCTGATTACTTCACACCTGTATCTTCAGTTCTGGTTATTGTTAGAGCCCATCATCCTTGGTGTAACCTGTGTTCGGATTTGTTGTAGTTTTCGATCACTTTCCATTGGTTAGTTGTTAGTATCTCCAGATTTACCATTTCTTTTTCCAATGCTCCGAGTTATAGGTTCTCCAAATAAGAAGGCATTGGTAACCTTGTGCACAAAGCTTTGAAATCAAATAATAACTCAAATTCCCTAGACAATTTTTTGATCACGGCCATTCCTGAAAGCGATTGCTGAGCCATTTCCTCGAATATCCTGTGTTCTTTCCTGAACTCAACCAATATGTCATAATACTCTTTTTGGGACAACATTGGTTCCTTTTCTTCCCAGAATAAAGGGATCCCCCTTTGGACCAAAGGTTTAAACAATGTAACAAAGTCATCAGCCTCTTGTGCATGAAATTCCATTTTGCCTCGACCATCTTTATATAGTGGTGTTTTTGAACCGCTCTTCTGGCCCATGTGATGACTGGGATCCTATCCTGGATGTTTCCTCATTTGACGTCTTCATCTTTCAAACTATTCAGGAAATTGAATGTGCCTTCAGTTGTGTCCAAGGGTCTTTTGTGCAGGTCTAACGTAGTTGTCTGGATGTGTTTTTTGGATGTCTATACGATGCTGTCCTTATCTTGGATAAAATCCAAGTATGGCCGTACTTTGTTTGCTTCCACTATTATCATGTCCCAAATCAGGTGTTTCACCCCTATAAGAGTTGTATGGCCTTAAAATTATTTCGTTAATTCGTTGTTCTTATCTTCCAATTCTTTGCAATGCTCTTCCACCTTCTTCTTCGACCCTTCTTTGACATTAGCCATGTCCATCAAGTCCTGATTCTATTTTCTTATGCCAGTGGTCTCTATAGCTTTGAGACTTACTTGGTACATGGCCTGGGAGAGTGAGTCTGCAACAGATATTTCAGATAATTGGGTCGCAGGCGTTGGCTGTTCCTGAGTCTTTTTCTTTAGTTCTTTTAACTCCCTTTCCAACTCAGCCTGCATTTCTTTGAAGGCTCATTTTTCTTCAGCCCAAAGCTCTACATCTTTCTTCCACTATCCCTCCTTCCCTTTTTGTCTGAGTAGTTTGGCCTTACAATCGATCAACTCGGTGTTTAGGTTCTCCTTCTCCTTTTCAATCTCAGTCAATTCAACAATTTGTATAAGCCGAGTAGATGGGATTTCTAGATTTTTCTTCAACAATTGTATCGTACCTTCATTGTCCTTTAGTATCCTTTGTGTGGTGATACCCTTATCTATCGGGATATCTTCCATAGATAGATCTATCTAGAATTTCCTGATCTGGGTCTGGTAATCCTTGTTTTCCACCCTCACCTTTCGGAACATCTCTTCAACTCTTTTCTTACTAGCTATTAATTTGGATATTTGTAAAGCAGCTTGGAGCACGTTAGTGTAGAGGAAGTCGCTTATCCCTTGGTGAAAATTAATTATGTCAATTTTAGGGACTCTTTTCAGATCTACCTTTAACTCCGCTACTTTGTCTCCTGTGATCACGGCCAAATTCAATGTGCCCTTGGTAGGTTCTCTAACTGTCACCAAGGATGTCTTCTGGCCTGGCAATTTGTCCACCTCTTCACACAACTTTGATCCTTCTTTAAAGGCACTTTTACCAGCTTCTTTGTATTTCTCCAACAGCTCGGCTTTAGACTTGTATTTACTTACTGCTTCTTAAGGAACACTACTAAACATGTATTCTTGAATCGTGAAGGATGGACCTTTAACTTTCACAATTTTATTTTTTCCCTTATCCTTGGCACTATGCGTGAGTTCATCTGATTCTTCAATTTTCTGCTTCTTGGGCATCCTGGTCATCTCTCCTTCCTCTACATCCATGGCCTCTAGGTATTCTCTTTTATTTTCCTTCTCAGACAGGCTGGCCAAAGGGGTGATCTGTGTGGCTGCAGCTATAATGCAGGAGAGGTCTAGTTGAGGGGAACTCTCTACCAGTGCAGAGGAGGTCAACCTTTCTGGCATATATTCATCGGATTTAGTCTCTCCAGGGTACTTCATCCAGTTAGCCCTCTCCACTAACCTTGCCACTTCAACGTGCTCGAATGGCTTGATCTTATTTGCTTTCCTTCTATTGGAGATGATGTGATGAGGGTCATAGTCGATCGCGACCTCCATTGTGAACCCTCTCTCTCTGAGCAGACTTTCGACCTTTGGCAAGGCTAATTTTATTTTAATAGTAAAAGGGCCATCTTCCCATGGAAACTTCATATCTGCATGTTTCCTAAATATTATAAAATGTTCATTTTCGGTCGTCAACCTTTTCCTGATTAACTCTAGAGAAAAAATCCTCAATGTCAGAAATGCTAGAAGGACATATGGTTGACAAATAAAACCATAGACCCTAATCACTGTATTATCTTCTGAGAGAAACCAATCTCCAACTCTTCTTTTAGTGGATAATTTCAGCATGATTTTCATCTCGGGAGCCTCTTTTGGAAGAGGAACTCATATACTGGATCCATGAGGGAATTCATGAATTCACAATAATCCATGTGCATGTCCTTCATCACAACCATTTTTGGGAGCTACAAGTCGTCATCATTGAAGCTCAAAAACATCTTCATAAGGAGAGACTGGAACTTGAAGGTTCCGAATTGACGAAAATTACTCAACTAGGCATTTATACTTCTAGCTAAGAACTCATCAAATTGAAGACATGCGGGTGGTGAAGACTGACTCAATATTCCTGACATCGATTAGCTCGAACTGAGGGTAAATATCAGGCTCAATAAAGGTTCAGTGACAAATTGGTTCGAGTCTATTATGTCAGGAATTTTTTTCTTACCTTTTCATGTTCGATTACCTTTTTGATCAAGTTTTCTTATTTCTTTGACTTTATCTTTTCAATTACCATAGGAGCTTTTGGGTATTGACTTTAATTTTTTAAATTTTTTGCCTTTAGAGTTGTTTTGTTTTTTTCCTCCCTTAGGTCTTAAAAGGTTTTAGAAAGGTCATATTATCGAATGATGTGGTCACAAATAGCATTTTGAGCATGGTCCTGCATAGTCATAGTTCAAACAACTTTTAAACTGCATTCAAAATGATGAAAAGCTGAAAAACAGTGAGAAAATAGCACTAAAATTATTCTTGTAGCGCTGGAGCTGAAAAATAATGAAGGCGCGCTACAAGAATATCACGGCCTTCATTTCTTCTGATTTTTAAGCAAAAATTTGGCATTTTCTTAAATGTTGAGTGACTAATCACATATTGTTGAGTGTTTACTACGTGTTGGTTAAAGAATTATCATAAGAACGGGTGGTTTCACTGGGGAAGGAATCGTGATCATCGTGAGTCCAAAGGCAATTGATTTTGACAGGTAGCAGCGTGGTTTGATGTTTAATGAGAGGTGAGTTGTCATTTGCATGCACATTCAAAGACGACGGACCTAGTGGAGTAACCATAATCACTACAAAACCGGATATGCCCGCTGGGAAACAAATGTGAGGTTTTCTGTAGTCATGGAGAATTAGGGCTTCATGATTGTGCTGTTTGCAGTCAAATTAAATCTTGAAGGACACCTATACATTTGAATTGAACAACTTAACCACTCAGGTCATGTTTTTAAACCACTGCAGTTGATCAATTTAAAGGTATTTCATGATAAGCCACTATAACTGATAATTTAGGGCTTTTTCGCTGCGAACTATTCAATCAAAATTGATTAAGGGGAATGATAAATTATGCACTCAAATGATATTTCGACCAGAAAAATAACTGCCTGAGCCATTCTGAGATGTTCTGTGGAGTGGAATACTAAAAAATAGCTTTATGTTGGAACTGTTCCTTTATTGAAGTTCGAAAGAGGCTGGGTTGAAATGCAATTTATATTATGATGATTCAAATTTGATACTGCTGCTGGTACAACATGAGATGAAGGACAGAGACATTTTAGACAATGTGAAAACCTATATAGCCTAAAGACCTAATTTTTCTAGGTTTTGAAGTTCACTGTTTTTGAAAGCCAAAAGAAGCAGCGAAGAGCTAAAGGCTTGAAACCAGAGGAAGATCTACTGTTAATTTGATACCTGAGATTATTGAACTGACAATGGATTATGTTTAAGATGGTTTACAGGCTGTGTTCAGTCTAAAGGTTGACAGTTGTGATTCTTTATGTAATACTCTTTTTGTGCAGAGATGGTTCATACATGATTCTGGCAGGTTATGAATACCAATATACAGGTTTATTCTATATGCTGAAGATGGACAGCCAATAGAACAATTAAAATTGCATGACAGTCACCAGTTGCAGTGAAGAGTTTGGAAGATTTCAAATGACCTAAGTCTCTTATGCTTATGATAAACCTAATTTTTATTAGGAAAATAAAAGCAGCAGTCAGAGAAGAGCAAGGAGAGATGTTTTTGAAACCTGAAGGATTTGAGAAGGAGACAGTCACCTGACTGATCATTAATTGAATCCTAAAACCTATACAGTTTCATCCTCTGAAGGAAAATGGGCAAGAGTGGTAAAATTAACAGAGTTGAACCAACTGATGTAGGGTGGATTGAAAATCTCCCTGGATGTGTCGAATTATTTCAACAGGCTGGTTGGCTTGAGTTCTTTAAAAGAATAAATGGGTATAATGCTGAATTTTCTTGTAAG
>LPNX011002588.1:524128-672498 GCA_001517045.1 Pseudotsuga menziesii | reverse complement strand
TATTGAAGAGCTTGCAAAAAATGGCTAGCAGGGTCAAAGGGCATATGGACCATTCCTCTCAGTCCATCTTTCATCATGGGCTGATTAAGTTGATTATTAGCATTGTTTTGTAGCATGAAGGTAAAATTTGGGACTTCTTTCTTTTTTGGTCAGGTTTCCATGTAAAACAGGAAGATCAGCAGCCTTAGAGGCAAGCAGATAAAGGGAAGGTAATGATGAAGAAATTAGGTCAGAAAGCCAAACTTGAAGACAAGGAGGATGTTGAAGTTGAGAAGGCAGCAGAGCATGTGGAGGTTGACAGTAAACTCAAGGTATCTTCAGTTGGTACTGCAGGTAGATATTCATTGTTTTTAGAAGAAGAATTACATCCTAGGCAACAGTTGAGATCAACAGCAGTTTCCAAGGAACCTAGAGCTGTTGTTATAGAAAAGGTTGATATGCCTGAAGATGATTTTCAAACCCAACAGAGAATTCCACTCACCATTCTCTCAGATGATGAGGGATATTTACTGGAAGAATATCATCCCATTGATAAAGCTGAAGGAAAGCATGAAACCTGTGGAGAATTCTTCATTTCAGAGATCAAAGCAGCTAAACCTAATAAGAAGAAGAAAAGGATTGTAACCCCATATTGGAGGCCTAAAACCAGGCCAACAAATAAACTAAAATGGAATATGAAGAGGTTACTTAATCCAAAATTGAATTCCAAACAAGAGACTGTCTTGATTGATACTTCCTCAAATGAAGAGACAGAAATTGGTAAAATGGACAGTAAAAGCAAAGGAAAATCAGTTGCTAAACCTTCTTCTTCTCATCCTGCAAAGGTGAAAGGATCACAGTCTGTAAAAGAGTTAAGGCAGCCCAAGTCTGAATTGTCTGCAATAATTCTTGAGATAAAAAATAAGCTTTCAAAACAGCAGCAAGAAGAGAAACCTAAAATATCTCTTGTTGAAAATCAACAGTGGGAAGAAGAAGATGAGCTTATACTTAGGGAAGTAGGAATTCTAAAAGAGCCTAGTATTCCTACTGATTTCATAGACTTGTTAATAAAGGATGCAAACATACCTGAGATCCCTAGTTTTCACATAGATAAAGAAAGCTTGCAGGAAATTATTCAGCAGTATAAGCAGCAGATGAAATACTTGCAAGATGTTAATGATGGGTTGATGAAGGTTAACAGAGGACTTATAGAAGAACTACAGGATGTCCATAATCATTTCCAGGAGCTGTCAGAAGTATCCAAAGAGGTTCTCAAAAGAAAAACAACTACTGACATACACTGTACAGAGTTGGAAAACACAGTAAAGAACTTGCAGCAGGAAAACAAGAAGCTCACCAAAAGGATAACTAATCTGGAGCAGGAGAAAAAGAAAGCTAAGAGGAAAACTCAAGTATTAGATGGTATTGCTCTGCTAGATGAAGCAGCAAAAGAGCTATGAGTCACTTGTTCATTTCAGTTACTTGTTATCTTTTTCAGAAACATGTTAGTTAGGGATTACTATTTTTAGAAAAATCATGTTTTTGTAATATTTTACTTTTTACCTTACCTCATCAAGTGGATGGAAGACAGTTAGGGTTTTTGATACCTAACTAATTTTTGTAAAAAACACTATTTAGAGAGGTTAGAAAGTCATTAGCAGGGTTCTGATTTTTGGGGAGCTACAGGAGGTCTTTAGACTGCTTTTGTCTTCAGACTTGTTCAGGAGTTAAGTACCAAGACTCTTATATGCTTTTGATGATGAAATTATGAGATATATGACATTTTTCCTCTTCAGTTTTCTGTGTTGGATTCATTATTGAACTTGTTTAGTTTCTTAATTGATATATTCATTACTGGTTTATGTGTATTTGCTGGTGATGCTTGTCCTTTATGAATGAACCTCAACATAGTGTTTCTGTTGGATCTTGTGTGATATATTATGCATCTTTATCATCTTCTGTTTATGATTTAGTTATTACTTTGCTCATGAATGCATTCCATGTCTTTCTCCAAAAGTTTACAACCACTAAAACATTGCAGAAACCCTAAACCTAATCTGTTTTATTGAATTTTATCTTGAGTGTGTGTTGGTTTGTTTCTCTGGCCTTAGAAACAATTTTTGACACAAACATCTTTGGCACCGTTGCCAGGGACGAAGTTGAAGCATATCTTCCCTGGGATACTTATCAGTTTTACTGGTTTAAGAGGTGGAATTAAACCAACACTTTTGAAGGCTAATTTTTCACCAAAGTTGTCACAGTGGCTTCTAGAGGAGTGGGAACCAGGAGCAGACCTACTTCACTGTTACATTCAGGGGTTTCAGACCCTGAACAAATATTGAAAACAGCAAGAAAAATCTGAAGGTCTCAATCTTTATCAGCCCTATGTGACCCTGACCAGTTGGGTTCTTCATTACATCCAGCTGAAACCTCACCTTGGATAAAACCTACCATCCCTGAGAGCACTTTTTGGGTTTTTACTAATCCTCAAACATTTTTGAAAGCCAAGACTGATTCTCCTGGTAAAATACCTCTCTTTCAGCTGAAAGTAGGAAAGAGCCCTTTTCAAACAAGTTCCAGTCAAGCTTCCTCATCTTTAAAACCAATCAGTCCTAAGATGGCAGCCCAAAACCCTCCCATGGATATGATGGACCGGATGGTTGCAGCCAGGTATGCACCATTAGTATTACCTCAGCCTTTACATGCATTGCCTGGAGGTGATTATCAAAAGTATATGTCTAGTTTCAATGGACAGGGGGAAACCACTGCTGAGGAACATTGGGAGGCTTTCCTAAGTTATGCTGATAATCAAAACATTGAAATCAAAGATGTATGGATGAGGGTATTTGTTCAGAGCCTTGATGGGGATGTAAGGAAGTGGTTCAAAGAGTTGCCTGCCAACTCAATCACTATAATTGAAGAGCTCCATGATCTTTTCATGAGGAAATGGGGAGACACAAAGGATCACACCTATTATATAACTGAGTTTGGAGCTCTCAGAAGGAAAAAAGAGGAGACTGTTGCAGATTTTTCCAAAAGATTTAACAAAATGTATAGTAGGATTCCAGCAGAAATTAAGCCTACTGAAACATTAGCTAAACTCACCTATGCCAATGGCTTTGATCACAAATTTTATTTATTGCTGAGAGAAAGAAGACCTATCACCTTTCTGAACATGCAAGATGCAGCATTGGAGGTAGAGTCCAATTTGCTGGCTTCAAACAGACTTAAGAAAGAAACTCCCCAGCAGCTTTATTAAAGAAAAGGAAAGAAGGAAGCTGTTTCAGGAAGTGCTGCTCCTCAGTCTGCTGAAGCCAAGATAGATGAGATGGCTAAGCTAGTGAAGATTCTCACTGCCAAACTGAATAAACTATAGCTTGAAAATAATTCCAGCAAACCTGCTCCAGAAGCTGAAAGGAATCCAAATAATCAGAATCAGTTCAGAAGGCAATTTGCTCCCAGATTTATACCAAGAGAGCGCAGGAATAATGATATCCAGCGAGAAAGGAGGGAGAATGAGGATCAAAGAGTGCCCCCACCTCTTCAAAATAATGTAGCTGATGAAGAAGAAGTTGATGAACAGCTGCTCTTTGAAGAGACTGAGACCGATCAGGATATGAACCACTTTGGAGATGGATTGTCTACAGGTTTTGTTACTGAAGGAGAATTTCTGAATGCATAATTTTATGATGCTGACATGTTTGAAGCTGAGGATGACTTGGATTTGGAAAAGACTGATGTAACTGCTACTGTTCATCAGAATGGACCCAAGAAGACTATAAATCTTAGATCAAGCCCAAAGCAAGTGGTGCAGGCCCCAAAGAAGAAAGCTGATGTTCCTGCTGCTGTTGTTCCTGATGCTACTGTTCCTGCTAAACAGACAGCTGATCCTGTGCCAGAAAAAAGACAAGTTGCAGAAAAATCAAGGAAGACTCCAGAGGTGGAAGAGGTAAACAAATCTGTTCAGAATTTCAGTTTGGAGAATGAATTAGGGAAGTTAAAGATTCCTATACCTTTAACTGAGTTAATAAAGAATCCCTCATATAAACAAACAGTCTTGAAAGTGATGAATTCAGCAAGTAATCAGCCTGTTTCAGACACAGTTAATTTGCAGGAAGAAAACCCTAAAATCTTCATTGGATCAGCCCTAGCTGAAAAAATTGAAAATGAGGCTTGTGCTTCACCTCCTTTCTATGTCACCCTGACAGTCCATGATCAAATGATTCACAATTGCCTTTTAGATTCAGGAGCATCTCACAATTTGATGCCAAAGGCTGTTATGGAAGCTTTGGGTTTGAGCATCACTAAGCCTTTACCATGACCTATATGCCTTTGATTCCCGAGCAGTGAAGTGCCTTGGAGTGATAAAGGACATGGTTGTAAGCCTAGCTCAGTTGCCCATGAAAAGTGTGATGATGGATGTTGTGGTAGCTGATATAACACCGAAGTTTGGTTTACTTCTATCTAGGTCATGGGCTAAAAAGGTTGGGGGAACCTTACAAATGGACCTTTCATATGCCACCATTCCAGTGTTTGGTGGAGAAACTAGAAGACTGTATAGAGAGATGCAGTTTTCTTACATAGTAACAGATGACAAGAATCCCACTAATCACCCACAGTACTCTGTTGATAAAGACCTTGGTACATGTATGTTGCATTTCAGTGATGAGGATAATTCTGCTGGTCTGTTACAAGTGGAAAAAGAACAGCCAGTAAAACATAGCAGAAATGAAGAAAATGCACTGTGGAAATTGTATTTTGATGGATCCTCATGCAAAGAGGGTGTTGGAGCTGGAGTTCTTCTTAAATCTCCTGGAGGTGAAACAGTGAGGCTCATGTACAAGATGGAATTTGTTACTACAAATAATGCTGTTGAGTATGAGGCTTTACTACTAGGATTAAAGGCTGCTAAAGAATTAGGCATTCAGTAGATTGCTGCATTTGGCGACTCCGAACTAGTTGTTCAGCAAGTGAAGAACAAATATCAAGTGAAGCAGGGTTTGTTGAAGCTTTACTGGAATGAGGTATGGGACATGCTTGAAAACTATTTTGTAGCTTTTAATATTACCTATATTCCTAGGGATTACAATCAGACTGCAGATTCATTGGCTTTAGCTGCCACATACTTCAGAATTCCTAAGACTACTCAGTTGAGGTATCCAATTGAAATAAGGTACATACCTTCTGTACCTGATAATGTAAAACAATGGAGAGTGTTTGAAGATGATACTGAGATTAAAAGGTTTATTGAACTTACAGATGAGTTTTCAAATTCCTTAATTGATCAGGATGAGGATGATGAAGAAGAATAGCTGGATGAAATTGCTGCAGAAGAGATAGCAGGTCATAAGATCATTGAATTGAAGAGTAATTTCATTCCAAAAGGTTTGGTAGCTCTGGAGAGAATATTCACAAAAGATGATACACCTTCAAAACCTGTTGTTCAGTCTTCAGAAGAGAATGTAGTGGACTGCAACATTGGTTCAGCTGAACATCCTAGAATGGTCAAAATTTCAAAATCATTGACAGCTGAACAAAGAAATAGATATATCAAACTTTTAAAGGAACATGTAGATGTTTTTGCCTGGTCTTATGAAGAACTACGAACCTATGATACAGCAATCATTCAGCATAAGGTTCCTTTGAAGCCTAATGTTAAACCTTTCCGACAGAAACTAAGAAGGATCAATCCAACTTTATTTCCTGTGATTGAAAAGGAAGTAAAGAAGCTGCTGGATGCAAAGATAATAGTGCCTCTCAGGTACTCTTCCTGGGTTGCTAATCTAGTTCCTGTTAGAAAAAAGAATGGGGAAATCAGATTATGTGTTGACTTCAGAAATCTGAATAGATCATCATTAAAAGACAACTATCCTCTTCCTAAGATTGAACAGGTATTGCAGCAAGTAGTTGGAGCTCAGAGGATCTCTATGGTGGATGGTTTCTCAGGCTACAATCAGATTGCTATGCACCCTTATGACAAGGAAAAGACAGCCTTTACAACCCCCTGGGGTACATTCATGTATGACAAGATTCCTTTTGGCCTGATGAATGCTGGAGCAACATTTCAGAGAGCAATGGATATTGCTTTTGTTGGAGAAAAAGATAAGTTTGTGGTCATTTATTTGGATGATATTACTGTTTTTTCACAGTCAGATGATGAGCATCTGAAGCATTTAAGGCAGACCTTCCAAAAATGCAGAAAATTTGGCCTGTCCCTAAATCCCAAAAAGTCACATTTTGCTGTGCAAGAAGGTAAATTACTTGGTCACCTTGTGTCTGCTGATGGCATCAGAATACATCCTAAAAGAGTGAAAACTATACTGAAGATTAGTTTACCCAGGAGCAAAAAGGATGTTCAATCATTCATTGGCAAAATTAATTTTCTGCGGTCGTTTATTCCCAATTTTGCTGAGACTATTAAACAGATCACAGCCATGCTGAAGAAGGACCAGGAAGTCAGGTGTACTTTTGAGGCAAAGGCTGCATTTGAAAAAATCAAGGTAGCTCTTACTGAAGCACCTGTACTGGTAAGTCCTGATTTTACCAAAGAATTTCTTACTTTTTCATTTGCATCAGAAGATACAATTGCAGCAGTCTTACTTCAGAAAAATAAAGAAGGATTGGAACAGCCTATTTCCTTTTTCAGTAAAACTCTTAGGGATTCTGAGCTGAAGTACAGTATATTGGAAAATCAGGCTTATGCTCTGGTGAAGGCTTTAAAATTTTTCAGAATTTATGTCCTGCACTCAAAAGTTATTTCATTTGTTCCAAATGCTGCAGTAAAAGATGTCTTAACACAGCCTGATAATGAGGGTAAAAGAGGCAGGTGGATTGCAAAGATTATGGAGTATGATGTGGAGATCAGACCCACCAAACTTGTCAAGGGATAAGGTTTATCCAAGATACTGGCTGAATCAAATTCTCAGGCTCTGGGACTGTATGTTATGGCTGAAGAAATAGCTCAAGAAGAAGATCAAGCAGCTCTGAAGAAAGAGAAGATCGTGGATTTCTAATCAGCATCTACCTGGTATGCAAACATTGTTCATTTTCTGTTATTTCTGCAATGTCCTGAGCATTTGGACAAGAAGGCTACCAGATCTTTGAAACTCAAAGCTACTAAGTATTGTTTGGTAGAAGATCAATTGTTCTGGAAGGATCCAGGGGGTATCTTGCTCAGATGTTTGGACCAATCTGAAATAGGATAAGTGATCTCAGAATCCCATGAAGGTGCCTGTGGAGGGCATAAGTATTGGAAAGCAATAGCTTACAAAATTTTACGAGATGGATATTATTGGCCATCCTTGTTCACAGATGTTTACCAGCACGTAAGAGCCTGCATTCCTTGTCAGAAATTTGCTGGTAAGCAGAAATTATTATCTTTTCCTTTGAAACCTATTGCAGTCAATGCCCCTTTTCAGCAATGGGGTTTGGACTTTATTGGAGAAATAAATCCAGCATCTTCAGGACAGCATCACTGGATTCTCACTGCAACATATTTTTACACAAAATGGGTGGAAGCCATTCCTACAAGGAATGCTATAAATAAGGTAATCATGGATTTCATTGAAGAAAATATCCTGAGCCGGTTTGGCTGTCCACAGAGATTAATAACAGACAATGAAAAGGATTTTAAATCCAGAGCAATGGTGACCTTTTGTGAAAGAAATGGCATCATATTGAAGCATTCAACCCCCTATTATCCGCAAGGAAATGGTCAGGCTGAATCCTCTAACAATAACATCATTCAGAGCATCAAGAAACTGCTCAAGCATAACAAAAGGTCTTGGTTTTCAATGCTGAAATATGCATTATGGGCAGACAGGATTACAGTGAAGCAGGCCATTGGGACTTCTCCCTATCAGTTAGTATATGGTACAGAGGCAGTTTTCCCTGTTCATTTGGGGATCCCAGTGATGAAATTTCTCCAGAATGCTCAAGAGGAGCTAGATGATATGCAGAGGAGAATCTTTGAAATGATAGAGTTATAGCAAAGTAGAGAGCAGGTGGATGAAAAAGCACAGCTGTACAGAGCCAAGATCAAAAGCATATTTGATAGAAATAGTAAAGAAAATATGTTTTCAGTTGCTGATATGGTTCTAAGGTGGGATGCAAGAAAGGAGCAAAAGGGTAAGCATGGTAAGTTTGACAATCTTTAGTTTGGCCCTTTTCTGGTATCAAAAGTTTTAGCGAACAATACTTTTATCTTGCAGTCCTTGGAAGGTGAGGAGTTGTGCATCCCTGTTAATGGGCGATTCCTCAAGAATTTCTATAGTTTATAAGAGAATTTTCACTTTTCATTGTACATACCGGTGTGAGTGAAGTTTAACAAGACTCCATAGCCCAATGGAAGTTTCGCAGACAGGTAGATAGAAGACAGAAGGCACTGGTCTACAGGTTCTTGAAGCCTCACAAGGAGGACTTCATCCTGCAGCTAGAGCCAGATGTTATGTCAGGAATTTGTTTCTTACCTTTTCATGTTCGATTACCTTTTTGATCAAGTTTTCTTATTTCTTTGACTTTATCTTTTCAATTACCATAGGAGCTTTTAGGTATTGACTTTAATTTTTTAAGTTTTTTGCCTTTAGAGTTATTTTGTTTTTTCCTCCCTTAGGTCTTAAAAGGTTTTAGAAAGGTCATATTATCGAATGATGTGGTCACAAATAGCATTTTGAGCATGGTCCTGCATAGTCATAGTTCAAAAAACTTTTAAACTGCATTCAAAATGACGAAAAGCTGAAAAACAGCGAGAAAATAGCACTAAAATTATTCTTGTAGCGCTGGAGCCGAAAAATAATGAAGGCGCGCTACAAGAATATCGCGGCCTTCATTTCTTCTGATTTTTAAGCAAAAATTTGGCATTTTCTTAAATGTTGAGTGACTAATCACGTATTGTGGAGTGTTTACTACGTGTTGGTTAAAGAATTATCATAAGAACAGGTGGTTTCACTGGGGAAGGAATCGTGGTCATCGTAAGTCCAAAGGCAATTGATTTTGATAGGTAGCAGCGTGGTTTGATATTTAATGAGAGGTGAGTTGTCATTTGCATGCACATTCAAAGACGACGGACCTAGTGGAGTAACCATAATCACTACAAAACCGGATATGCCCGCTGGGAAACAGACTGAGGTTTTATGGAGTCACGGAGAATTAGGGCTTCATGATTGTGCTGTCTGGAATCAAATTGCATCCTAAAGGACACCTGTACATTCGAACTGAACAACTTAACCACTCAGTTCATGTTTTTAAACCACTGCAGTTGATCAATTTAAAGGTATTTCACGATAAGCCACTATAACTGATAATTTAGGGCTTTTTCGCTGGGAACTATTCAATCAAAATTGATTAAGGAGAATGATAAATTATGCACTCAAATGATATTTTGACCAAAAAAATAACTGCCTGAGCCATTCTGAGATGTTCTGTGGAGTGGAATACTGAAAAATAGCTTTATGTTGGAACTGTTCATTTATTGAAGTTCGAAAGAGGCTGGGTTGAAATGCAATGTATATTATGATGATTCAAATTTGATACTGCTGCTGGTACAACATGAGATGAAGGACAGAGAAATTTTAGACAATGTGAAAACCTATATAGCCTAAAGACCTAATTTTTCTAGGTTTTGAAGTTCACTGTTTTTGAAAGCCAAAAGAAGCAGCGAAGAGCTAAAGGCTTGAAACCAGAGGAAGATCTAGTATTAATTTGATACCTGAGATTACTGAGCTGACAATGGATTATGTTTAATATGGTTTACAAGCTGCGTTCAGTCTAAAGGTTGACAGTTGTGATTCTTTATGTAATACTATTTTTGTGCAGAGATGGTTCATACATGATTCTGGCAGGTTATGAATACCAATATACAGGTTTATTCTATATGCTGAAGATGGACAGCCAATAGAACAATTAAAATTGCATGACAGTCACCAGTTGCAGTGAAGAGTTTGGAAGATTTCAAATGACCTAAGTCTCTCATGCTTATGATAAACCTAATTTTTATTAGGAAAATAAAAGCAGCAGTCAGAGAAGAGCAAGGAGAGCTGTTTTTGAAACCTGAAGGATTTGAGAAGGAGACAGTCACCTGACTGATCATTAATTGAATCCTAAAACCTATACAGTTTCATCCTCTGAAGGAAAATGGGCAAGAGTGGTAAAATTAACAGAGCTGAACCAATTGATGTAGGGTGGATTGAAAAGCTCCCTGGATGTGTTGAATTATTTCAACAGGCTGGTTGGCTTGAGTTATTTAAAAGAATAAATGGGTATAATGCTGAAGTTTCTTGTAAGTTTGCACAGTTTTTAAAAGATGACATGGTGACCTTTGATACTCTTAAGTTAAGGCTGACAGTAGAGCTGATTGCAGAAGCCACAGGGGTTAGCAATGAAGGTGAATTATGGTTTAAGAAATTTCCTTTTACCTTTGATCCTCAGAGATACCTATTACCAAATGTCACTCCTGACTGGAATAAAGGCATTCTTATTCAAAATTTCAGAAAGGAATGGGTTGAACCAATTAGAATTTTGCAGAGTTATATTACTTGCGAGGGCAGGTATGCTTATGTGTTTAAGTATCACTTCAGGTTTTTGCAACATATGGTGGGACAGTCCAGGATGAACCTTCCATTTTTCCTATTGAAGAGCTTGCAAAAAATGGCTAGCAAGGTCAAAGGGCATATGGACCATTCCTCTCAGTCCATCTTTCATCATGGGCTGATTAAGCTGATTATTAGCACTGTTTTGTAGCATGAAGGTAAAAGTTGGGACTTATTTCTTTTTTGGTCAGGTTTCCATGTAAAACAGGAAGATTAGCAGCCTAAGAGGCAAGTAGATAAAGGGAAGGTAATGATGAAGAAATTAGGTCAAAAAGCCAAACTTGAAGACAAGGAGGATGTTGAAGTTGAGAAGGTAGCAGAGCATGTGGAGGTTGATAGTAAACTCAAGGTGTCTTCAGTTGGTACTGCAGGTAGATATTCACTGTTTTCAGAAGAAGAATTACAGCCTAGGCAACAGTTGAGATCAGCAGCAGTTTCCAAGGAACCTAGAGCTGCTGTTATAGAAAAGGTTGATATGCATGAAGATGATTTTCAAACCCAACAGAGAAGACCACTCACCATTCTCTCAGATGATGAGGGATATTTACTGGAAGAAGATCAGCCCATTGATAAAGCTGAAGGCAAGCATGAAACCTATGGAGAATTCTTTATTTCAAAGATCAAAGGAGCTAAACCTAATAAGAAGAAGAAAAGGATTGTAACCCCATATTGGAGGCCTAAAACCAGGCCAACAAAAATGGAATATGAAGAGGTTACTTAATCCAAAATTGAATTCCAAACAAGAGACTGTCTTGATTGATACTTCCTCAAATGAAGAGACAGAAATTGGTAAAATGGACAGTAAAAGCAAAGGAAAATCAGTTGCTAAACCTTCTTCTTCTCATCCTGCAAAGGTGAAAGGATCACAGTCTGTAAAAGAGTTAAGGTAGCCAAAGTCTGAATTGTCTACAATAATTCTTGAGATAAAAAAATAAACTTTCAAAACAGCAGCAAGAAGAGAAAGCTAAAATATCTCCTGTTGAAAATCAAGAGTGGGAAGAAGAAGATGAGCTTATACTTAGGGAAGCAGAAATTCTAAAAGAGCCTAGTATTCCTACTGATTTCACAGACTTGTTAATAAAGGATGCAAACATACCTGAGATCCCTAGTTTTCACATAGATAAAGAAAGCTTGCAGGAAATTATTCAGCAGTGTAAGCAGCAGATGAAATACTTCCAAGATTTTAATTATGGGTTGATGAAGGTTAACAGAGGACTTATAGAAGAACTACAGGATGTCCATAATCATTTCCAGGAGCTGTCAGAAGTATCCAAAGAGGTTCTCAAAAGAAAAACAACTACTGACATACACTGTACAGAGTTGGAAAACACAGTAAAGAACTTGCAGCAGGAAAACAAGAAGCTCACCAAAAGGATAACTAATCTGGAGCAGGAGAAAAAGAAAGCTAAGAGGAAAACTCAAGTATTAGATGGTATTGCTCTGCTAGTTGAAGCAGCAAAAGAGCTATGAGTCACTTGTTCATTTTAGTTACTTGTTATCTTTTTCAGAAACATGTTAGTTAGGGATTACTATTTTTTGAAAATCATGTTTTTTGTAATATTTTACTTTTTACCTTACCTCATCGAGTGGATGGAAGATAGTTAGGGTTTTTGATACCTAACTAATTTTTGTAAAAAACACTATTTAGAGAGGTTAGAAAGTCATTAGCAGGGTTCTGATTTTTGGGGAGCTACAGGAGGTCTTCAGGCTACTTTTGTCTTCAGACTTGTTCAGGAATTAAGTACCAAGACTCTTATATGCTTTTGATGATGAAATTATGAGATATATGACATTTTTCCCCTTCAGTTTTATGTGTTGGATTCATTATTGAACTTTTTTAGTTTCTTAATTGATATATTCATTACTGGTTTATGTGTATTTGCTAATGATGCTTGTCCTTTATGAATGAACCTCAACATAGTGTTTCTGTTGGATCTTCTGTGATATATTATGCATCTTTATCATCTTCTGTTTATGATTTAGTTATTACTTTTCTCATGAATGCATTCCCTGTATTTCTCCAAAAGTTTACAACCACTAAAACATTGCAGAAACCCTAAACCTAATCTGTTTTATTGAATTTTATCTTGAGTGTGTGTTGCCTTGTTTCTCTGGCCTTAGAAACAATTTCTGACACAAACAGAGTCCATACCTAAGAACTGGCTTGATATGGTTATCAAGGACTGATTCTCTTCATTAAATGGGTCGAAATCAATGGGGAATGGAGGGCCTGACAACTGGATTTCTAGCTTCAAACAGGCTCCGAGGAAAACGTCTTTTTGTTCATCTGAGGACCCTTCAAACAAACGGAGTATATCTTCTTCATTAAATTCACTGGACATCTGGGTAAACTCAGAAGGGATTAAAAGAGTGTTTTGAATGGAGGGAATTAATGGGACACAGCATCCTAGACCTAGACGTGTCCATAATCACACCTTCAGACGGGGAATAATTGCTCACGCACCAATTTATCAATTCAGGCCAACTAGAGTTTTGTTTAACAGAAAAATAAAAGAAAAAGGAATTGAACACTCCATGAGTGTCGATTCCTTGTGATTGGAGAGATTTTAGATTAGCCTGAGCAGCTTCTATACTATCATTCTGTATGATAGTATCGAAAACCTCAGCATCTTTATCTTTTATGGATTCCTCATCTTCCTAAAACTCGAGGTGTCGAGTTTTTGAATCCTCCAGTTCGGCCATCAGAAAATAGTATAATACAGCAAAGACGTACTAGGTTATTTGACATCTTGCTTTGGAGGATTGTCCAAGGTGGCGCCGTCTACACAGTCTGAAACCCTCGCTTCCTGATGCTACAAAAAGGATAACGGGTTTGGATCCATGTGTCGACCTTTATACTATTTTACTTTCTTATCTGACCATGCATCTTTCTAGTCAGATGCAATCCTAGTCGTAGATCTGGGACCCAAAATCTAGAGCTGCATGATCCCTACCTTTGGATTTTTGCATGATCACATTTTACTTTCTCAGTCCTCGTGGACTTTATCTCTGCGAGATTTAAACTCCACCATTGAGATTTTAGCTTCCTACGATCTCACCATCCGATGTGGAGAGATTTATCAGATTTCTCCCTTTCCGGCCAAGATTTCCTTCGAGCACTTACAATTGGCGGAATGGCCCTTCACCGTAGATCTGCCTCCATGTTGATCTCCACTGTTGAACAGATCTCCCCTTTAATGTATTTCATGAAATTTGGAGCGCTATCTTCCCAGTGCACTTTATATCAGAGGAATGCATCTCCATCGTCGATCTAAGACCTTCGCGATCTCAACCATTGCAAATCATTGTGGTTTAACTCATTTCACTTATTTGGAAGGGAGCTCTTTGATGTGCGCTTTGAACTCGTGAAATGGCTCTCCATCGTTTCTCTACGCCAATTTCTCATTACGACCGTTGAAAACGTTTCCATCTACGTCGCTCTATCTGACGGATTTTCTTCCTCTCCTCCTGCATGGCCAATCACGAGTGGGCTTGTGTACGACTTTGAGCCCTGGTCTCTGTTCCACTTGATGGATCATGGCTAGTGCTGGTCCCTTCATCTTCATAAACCTTCCTGCTTCTCTTTTAGAGATTTTCCTTTTCCTTTAGAGCCCCTCACAACTCTCCCAAGGCTTCTCATCATTGAAAATTTGCAAGCCTCACTTCCTCCCTTACGCGTCAAAAACCTCTCTTTTTATTTAGCACAAATCAGGTGCTAACAAGTGGCTCTAACTAGGGGGGCTATCCTCACCACGAGGTAGCAAAGAACCTATAGACCAGGTTCTAAATCCATTGGGTGGGAATCTCTAACCCTAGCTCCAAAACATTTGTCAATGTTGCCTTGTTGCTGTGTAATGAAGACAAAAAACAAAAAAATAGAAAGATGGTTGTCCTTCTGGGTCTTACGAACTTCTCTTTGGGCTTCAAACTCCTTCTAGAACCACCTTCTTGTTTATTGAAATCTAGGAAATATATACAACTATAGTAAATGTGTTCACTTCTTCATCTCAAGTCAAGTAGTGTTTGAGGAACCTCCCATTCACTGGATACCCTTCCAGCAGGGACCCGTCTTGATGTTGCAAAATGAAAGCGTTCTCTCCTCTATGCACCACAACAATGTACAAACCTGCCCACATATGATAAATTTTTCCATGCTTTCCTTTATCTTCATGGGGTGCATCCCATTTCAGGACCAGGTCATCAATCAATAACTTTTCCTCTTTAACTCTCTTATCAATGTTCTTCTTCATTTTCTCTTGATGCACCTACACGTTGTCGCAGTATTTGTCTCTTAGTTTGTTTAACTCGATGATATGATTTATCCTCCTCTACATATGGTTCAGCTCACTTTGTTGTTCCTGGAACAAACTCATCACCGGCACTCCTAAAGACACTGGGAAAACTACTTCAGACCCATATACAAGCTGGAATGGGGACATCCCGATGGCCCTTTTAGTGCTAACCTTGTAAGCCCATAAAGCATATCTTAACTTTTTGTTCCAGGCCCTTTTGTTGTCTTCCAACAACTTCTTTATAATCCTCACCTGGATTTTGTTTGAATACTCCCCCAACCCATTTCCCTAGGGATAATAGGAAGTAGAGTGGTTGAGGCTGATGTGGTATTTGTGGCAGAAATTTACCATCTTTTTTTTTTTGAAAGCTACGGCATTATCTGTTACTATTCTCCTGGGGCACCCAAACCGAGCCAAAATGTTTTCCTCTAAAAAAATCATAATCAACTCATCGGTATCCCTTCTGGTGGGTATTTCTTTGATCCATTTGGTAAAGTAATCTCTATACATCAGCATCCATCTATGCTTCCCAGAGGAGTTTGGATTTATCTCCCCAATGAAGTATACCCCCACTGTTGAAATGGTGCTTCCACCGATATGGGATTAAGAGGAAGTCGGCCAAGTTTCCTTTTTCCCTCGAAAATTTGGCAATGGTGGCACTAGGCGATTTCTTTGTACACATCAGAAAACAACGAAGGCCAATAGAAACCGGCCCTCAAAATCATGTTTGTCATAACTTTCTAGGAGTGGTGTCCTCCACAATATCCTTTGTGGAATTCTTCTATGGTCTGTCGGTCTTCGTCCTCTAGTAAGGAATTTATAAGGATACCACCTAGGCCGTTCCAATATAGAAGTTCGTTCAGAATACAAAATTTTGCATATTTCAGCTTTATTGACCTCGCCCTTGCTCAACCCTGCTGGTGCATGTACATTCCTCATCACATATACAATGTCAAAATACCAAGGGGATGTGGATAATCTAGGCATTACCTATATCTCAAAATCCATCTAGAGTGAGTGATTGGTCAAGAAATTCAGCTACAAGGAATCACAATTGGAATTTGTCATCATTTTGGCCATCCCTTGACCCTTAACTAGTTTGGTGGGCTTGATTTCAATATCATATTCTAATAGCACTGTAATCCACTTCGCTCATCTTCCTTCTGGGTCTAGCTGAGTGAGGATTCCCTTCACAATGTTGTTGGGTACATAAGCGATGATGTGGTAATGGAAGATGTAGACCCTAAAATACTTTAGTGATTTTATCAGTGCATATTCTTGTTTTTCCATTATATCATACTTCAATTCCCCATCCCTCGGCACCTTGCTAAAAAATGATTTAGGTTGTTCAACATTTTGGTCATTCTTTTGTAACAATACTCCAACAACTATGTGCTCTGATGCATAAGAAAAAATTAGGAAGTCTTTACTAAAGTCTGGACTTACCAGGACAGGGGCCTCTGTGAGGGCCCTTTTAATATCTCCGAAAGCCGCCCTTGCATCTGGTGTCCATTTTATTTCATGTTCTTTCCTCAACATGTTAGTAATATTCATTAGTATTTTGGGAAAGCTGGGATTAATCTTCTTAAAAAATTTACCTGCCTGATGAATGACTGTACCTCCTTTTTTCTCCTCATATCTTAAACTTTCTGAATGGCTTTGATTCTTTCCAGATCTATCTTTATACCATCCTTCGAAATTATATGTCCCAACAACTTCCCTTCTTCTAACCCGAAATGGGAATTTCATGGGCTCAATGATATCCCATACTGTCTGCACTTCAGGAAAACCTTCTCCAGATGTTGGATGTGTTCCTTTTCAGACTTGGAGTATACCGTAATATCATCCATATAGACTACCACAAAATTATCCTTTTCTTCAGCGAAGGCTATGTCCATAGCGCGTTGAAATGTGGCCCCTACGTTCATGAGACCAAAATGCATCTTGGCATACATAAACGTTCCACACAACGTGGTGCAAGCAGTTTTGTATTGATCTTCATGCAATACCTTCACTTGGTTATAACCCGAGAAGTCGTCCATGGTGGAAATTCTCTCAAACCCTACGACTGTTTGCAAGATGTGTTCCATCTTGGGAAAAGGATAATCATATTTTAGGAAAACCTTGTTGAGATTTTTGAAGTCTATGCATATCCGAATCTCGCTATTCTTTTTCCTTACAGGAACCACATTCATGACCCACTTAGAAAATCTTAGTGTCACAATGATTTTGGCGTCAAACAACTTCCTTATTTCTTTCTCGATGATAGGAAGCAACTTAGGGTTGGCCCTTCTCAATTTTTTCTTAAAAGGTTTTTCACCTGGATTTATGGGGATAGTATGTTGTATGATGGAGGTGTCATACTCCTTAAGGTCCTCATAGCTCCATACGAAGACGTCGGTATATTTCTTCATCAAATTGACATAATCCTCCTTCGCTTTGGCAGACAACCTTTTTGACAATTTTATGATATTTGGGTGATCTTCGGCCTCGATGTTCTTATCTTCAACGGAACCCTCAATGGGATTCATTTTGAGATCCTTAGCCACATCATTTTGATCAAACAAGTTCTCCAGAGGAATCAAACCTCTAGGAATATGGTTACCCCTTAATTGCACTATGTATTTCCCTCCCAGGGAATTTCTTTATTGTCCACATTCATCAATCCCTTCCTCACCACCCTCGGAATCTTGAATATTTTCCAGGTGGCAATTCTCGTTATCTATCTAGGTGTTTTCAAACTCGTCTGATAACTCTAGAAATCTCTTGATCTACTCATCATCCTCGAAAACCTGTCAGTGTTTGTAGTTGTCAAGTATAGAGGGCCTGTTTCTGACATGTACCTTATGTTTTCTCCGACCAGCCACAGGGGTTATGAATCTACCAACAGTGACTGTCGAGTCATTAGCAATCGTGTTTTCGCTTCTAGGGACTACCTTGACCACATGCTCACTGAAATAATTGTCGAACATGCCTCATACTTCTGTTGGACACACCAGGAACACAGAGAAGGGGGTGAATATGTGTGTGTGCAGTCTTTATTACTTTTTAAACTTTTATAATCAACAACTTATTCAATATTATGCATTATCACATTATCATTATATCATCATCAGCATTGTTATCATAATCATCACATAGAAATCATATCAACACAGTACACAAGATTTTTACGTGGAAACCCAAGTCCTGGGGGGGAAACCACGGAATCCTTTTTAAAATAGTTTTCCAAAAATAAATGGAAGGAGGCAACAACCCCTTGTTGAGGCCTGGAAAATCACAGGCAACAACAATAAGGGATTCTCCCCAGTCAACGTTCCCAACTATCCCGTGACTGCTTGGTGTAGGGAATCCGTCCGGTTTGCGGTCCGGCTACCGTAGGTCAAGTAACAAAAACAGAAGGTTTTACCGGTTGCGGCCCGGTCCACCATGTATATTTTTGTATTTTTTGACTTAATGTATGAGATGCATGTGCCTAACTAAATGCAGGGTGATCAGTATGCAGGGAACAGTCACAACGTGATGCGCAGGTTCTTACCTCTCGTCTTAGCGCTCACAAGCATCTAAATCACTTACAACAAGAAATTAAAACTAACTACCTAATCTATCCCTAGGGAGCAGGATTATCATTCATTGGTGAGTAATATATTGTGTGCATGCATTATGAAAAGTTACAGATAGCTGATACTTCTTTCAAGAAACATGAACAATTACAGATATTTGAACAACCAGATAGCCAATTGTCTATGAACAACCTTCATTACTCACAGTGGAAAACATTACAAAATATATTGAAGAGCATTCAAACAAGAACATAGGTTCAGGAAGTTAAAACACTCTCACAGTTAATCAAACACAGCTGAAAACGAAATAGTTCCCCTTCAACATTGCTCATTTAATCACATTGATACATTCCACACGACGTTTTCTTCAACAGGCAAAGTTGTAGTTTCTGATTGTAAAACGAAATAGTTCCTCTTACAAGCAAATGGTTTACAAATTTTCCCCTAGAAAAAAAAAATTCCTTGTAACTTCTAACTTTCAAATATTTAAACAAATCAGCAAACCGCTTGGGTTCCCCCCAAACGTGTGACTCTTCGATTCTTCGAGCGTTTCATATTCCTCTCTCCATCTTCTCTTCGTATGCTCATGATCAGTTGAGTAACTGCTGGACCTTTCAGATCTGCGTCTTTTGTTGCTTTCGATTTTTTGTCTTTTCCTTCGCTTGTCTCCCTTACGACTCTGCCGGTTTCGATTTGATTTTTTATAAACTGTCAAGCTACACCTTCACACCGTGGTCGCCCCAATATTCCCTTGAGTTTTACCTGCCATCAATTACAGTGCATCATTCGTTGCAATGGCATTTTAAACGTTAACTTCAAACCACATGAAATGGCTAATCCACAAGAAAACAGCCAGGTGCATCCTTTGATCTGATAATTTTAATAAACGGACGAGTTTGACTAAGCCTCGAGTGGGAAAGTTCTGAATCGGAAGCCGGAAGGATAATGACCTCGAACGCGAAAAGGATTTCCTAGCCGCAATGGCGGGAGAAGAAAAAGTTACGGGCAAGCGACTAAAAGACTGATGCATCGGTTGGCTGAGCGTTTTGGACTTCGGGCGCTTAGCCAATTTGGGAGCCGCAACGGCGGAAGCTAAAAGGTTACGGATATGCGACCGGAGGGCGGGAAAAATTCTCAATCGGACGTCGGAAGATATTTACATCGGAAGCTAAATGAATTTCCCAGCTGCAACGGCGGAAAAGGAAAGGTTAAAGACACACGCGACTAAAAGGCTGATAAGCGTCGGCAGTTGGAGCACTTTGTACTTCGGGAAGCTAACTGGTTTGGGAGCTGCAACGGTGGAAGATAAATAAGACTACATCCTCCGATCAAAATAAAATGCTAAGCTCTTAAGACTCTAAAATCCAGCAACGGTTAAACTATTTCTCCTCTGAAACGGCGGCCCTTCAACAAGCAAACCCAAACTTAAAATCTGCGATCCAAAAACAACTTCGAAACACACGCAACTTCCGAAAACCAGGACGAGTGTTAGCCTTCAATAATCATTCAAAATTAGAGTATGATCAAAATAGTTCACGGATCCAAACGATTAAAACAACTCTAAATCATGAGGAGGGGACCAAAATTTAAAAAAATTGGGCAAAACAGTTGCAGACGCAAGAATTGGCGACTACCTGGTGAACCTAGACCTCTGGAAAATTTCTTCCTTGAGTAACCGACTATTTGATAATAAAACCACCATGTCGAATTCTTCTAGATATATGGATTTCCCAAATGGCAGATACATGAACTTTGAATCATTGAGGGTAGTCCTGTTTAGGGAAATGGAAACCAAGGTTTCAAAGTCAAGATAACTCTTTCGAGGCCAGAAGTATGAGTTTCATTTTTACCTCTGTCTTTGGGTAGCTTCCAGCTTGGACACCACAGGATCGTAACATCTGGTAAACAGAAATATTCATTTGTTCCTCATTCCCATGCCATTTTTCACTTTTTGTGCTTTTTCGGACTTTTGTCCTTTTTCATATGAGTCCTCCTGCATGCCTTTCTTTCTGAATTTTAATTCAAGCTCCTCTATCCCATAGTGTCCTTTTGTGTGAGCGGTGTACTTCATGTCTCAGCTCACGGACAGAGAGGAACTTTCGGCAATTTAGTACTTATGATGCAGCATTTGCTTTGATGTATGATGCTTTCATAGGAGTTTTTAACTCTTCTTAGCCTTTTGGCTTTCAATTTTTTGGCATGGGATCATTTATATATAATATACTGTTTACACTGCTTCCTTTCCATGGTTCTTTTGCTGTCACCCCCCTAGGACATTTTTAAGTCTGAGATGGATGGAGCCTCGAAATAGTATTCCAGACCTTTTATTCTTGAGTTACTTTACAGGGACTAAGCAGGATTTCAATGCGTTCACAGCCATTTAGGAAAACTACTAAACTAGAAGAAACTCTATCAGATAAAACCATAATACACAGTCTTGTAATCAAGGATTTTAGTTGGTCCATAATTCTAATGCTCTCCATGCAACCAAAGCTATCTTCTTTTATTTAAAATCAAACAGAAAATCCAAAGTAAAACAAAACTAAACTTCATGACTCAAAGACTCAAAAAGACAGCCAAAACAGATTATTTATATACAAGGCAGAAGAAATCAAACAAATCCTTACGAAAAATAAGGCTTGAGAACCAAACCATTTACTGGTAAGTTCTCTTCCCAACCCTATAGATCCTGCAACTTATAAGTGGAAGGGCCAAGCTTTGCCACAATCTAAAAAAGGGCCTACCCACAACTGCTGGAATTTAGTATGCTTTCCTTTCTCATCATGGGGGTGATCCCACTTGAGAACCAGATCTCCCACTTCAAACTCTTTTGTTCCTGCCTTATGCTTGTCGAACCGTCTCTTTATTACCTCCTGTTGTTGCTTAAAGCGCTCTCTGGCTTTAAATCTAGCCTCTTCTGCTTTCAGGAGATTATTTATCCTTATTTGCAAAACTTCATCATCCGACCCTCTAGATTCTTGAGCTATTATGGAAGAAGGTAGCATGATATTGGGAGGAAGAATGGCTTCTTTACCATAGACAAGGGTATATGGAGACACTCCAATCGAAGACTTAGGGGTGACTCTATCATCCCAAAGGGAATTTGGTAGCGCTGAGTGCCAACTCCTCTGGTTTTCTATTACAGTCTTCTTTAAAATTCTGATCATGTTTTTATTAGAGGATTCAGCCAGGCCATTTCCTTGTGGATAGTAATTAGCAGAATAATGCAATTTTATCCCTTTATCATGAGCAAAAGCCGTTAATTTAATTGATGAAAAGTATTTAGCATTATCAAAGACTAACGAAATTGGAACTCCAAACCTGGTCATGATATGATCTTGTAGGAAGCTGATGACCTCGTCTTCATTTATCTTGCGCAGTGGGATAGCTTCGACCCAGCGAGTGAAATAATCGGTCGCATTCAGAATGTACTTGTGTTGCAGAGAGGACTTCAGTTTTATTTCTCCAATAATATCCAACCCCCATTGCTCGAATGGCTCTGTGATCATCACAGGCTTTAGTGGTGCCGCTGCTTTAGGTTGTCTCCCACTACACCTTTGGCAGATATCACACTTCCTGACATGTGCGTGTGCATCTTTGAAGAGCGTAGGCCAATAGTAACCTACCCTGAGGATTTTATGAGCTGTAGTATCTCCTGAATAATGTCCCCCAGCAGGCCCGTCATGCAAATCTGTCATTACTTTCTTCGCATCTTCTTTCTCTAATCATCTCAGGAGAACTCCGTCATAGTTTTTCCTGAATAATATTCCTTCAACAATTTGATAGGATGCTGATTTGAGATGCAGCGCTCTTCTTTGCTTAGAATTCCAATGTTCTGGAAACAACCCTGTCTGCAGGTAATGCACTAGGTTTCTATACCAAGACTCGGGAGCTGTAAACAAAGGACATACTTCCATTACATGTAATTCAACTTCATCCTCCCAGTCGTGTTCTTCATTATTCCCATTTTCAGTCATCAGTTTGCACAACCCTTGACCTTTAACTATAGAGGCTGGCTTGAATTCAAGGTCATACTCTTGAAGAGTTGTTACCTAGTTGCCCCTTATTTCTCCTAACTCTTTCTATATAAGAAGGGATCTTACAGCTGGGTAGGGGACGATTACCTTGGTTCTATTTTTTAAAATATAAGGCCTGAATTGCTTCACTGCTTTAAATACTGCGTAATCTTGTTTATCAATGGTTGGGTAATTCAATTCGGCCCCTTGCAGACCAGTGCTCATGAAAGATATTGGGAATTCATCCCCCCCATCTTCCTTTTGCATAAGCACAGCTGCTAGCGAATCATCGGATGCAAAGGTATACAGAATAAAGTCTTTATCCAAATCTGGGCTTTTCAGGGAGGGTGCGTTTGCAACAGCATTTTTAATTTTGTTGAATGTGTTCTTCTCAATCTTAGTCCATTTGAATTGTGCATTTTGCTTCACCATCTGCTGCAGCGGCTTGACAATCTGAGCGAAATCAGGCACAAATATTCGCACGAAGTTTATAGTTCCCATAAATGATTGCATCCCTTTTTTATTATGGGGCAAGGGGATTTGCTCAATGGCCTTAATTCTTTCTGGATCTATAGAAATTCCCTTCTTTGATACTATGTGACCAAGCAGCTTACCCTCCGTAACAGCAAACACACATTTTTTGGGATTGAGCGAGATGCCATATTTTCGACAACGTTCAAAAATCTGCCTTAAATGAAATGCGTGCTCATCTCTCTTCTTTGAGAATATCGTAATATAATCAAGGTACACTACAGCACTACAGCCAATCAGTCCACAGAAATTAGCTATGTCCATAGCCCTCTGAAACGTTGCTCCAGAATTTATAATCCCAAAGGGCATCCTTCTGTAGGCAAAGGTTCCCCATTTGGTCTTGAACGTTGTCTTCAATCTATCTTCTTCGGATACTAATACTTGATTGTAGCCAGAGAAACCATCTAATAACGAAAACAATTCAGAACCTGAGACCATTTGTAGCAATTGCTCCATGGGTGGCACAGGATAGTTATCTTTATCTGAAGCGCGGTTTAAATTCCTGAAATCCACGCAGAGTCTAATTTCTCCAGACTTTTTCCTCACTGGTACCAGATTGATACCCACTCAGAGTGTCTGACCTTGAAAATGATTCTAGCATCCAATAATTTCTTCACTTCACTCTGAATAAGCGGTTCCAATTTTGGATGCATTTTTCTCAAAGGTTGCTGATATGGCTTGATGCCAGCTTTGACGAGAATAACATGCTTGATGATGCTGGTGTCGTATGTTTTCAAATCTTCGTATGTCCATGCAAAAACATCTTTATATTGTTTAAACAGACTGATGAACTTGTCTCTTTCTGTTGGTGAACAACATTTGTCGAGATTCACAAATTTAGGATTCGTCTCAGTCCCTAAATTTATCAGTTCGAATTGTAGAGATGATTTGTGGGTCTTCACGTTGGCTGGTCTTCCGAACTTTTCATTTAAATCAAAAAAAATTTCTAACGTTCTGAATCCTTTAGGAATGAAATTATCATAGTTTAGCTCGGCCTGATGTTCTTCATCATCTATCATGGCTCCTTTAAATACCTCGTCATTCGTTAAGCATTCTATAATTTGCTGGTCATCATCGAGAACTCGTAGGTTGGTAATCATATCAAGTACTGAGGGCCTGAAAAGTAATTCAACAGAGCATCGATTATTAGTGGGTACCAACCTAGCGGTTGATGTGGCTAACAAGTCAGCTGCTGCATTTTTAAGTCTTGGAATTGAAACAATATTGAATGCATTAAAACATTTAAGCAGGTCCCATACCTCATTTTGGTAAGCCTTTAAGTGAGGGGAAACACAATGTATTTGATTCCGGATTTGTTTCACAATAATTTCAGAGTCTCCAAAAACTTTTAAATTACTTACCTTTAATTCAATCACTTTCCTCAATCCCTGCACCAGCGCTTCATACTCAGCTGTATTATTAGTACATTCAAACTCTAATCTACATGAGAGAAAATGTTTATTCTTCTGGGGGTCGATCAGGACACAGCCAGCCCTTGACCCTTCTAACGTCTTAGAGCCATCAAAAAACAAAGTCCAAAAATCACTAACTACTGAATGCAAATCTACTCCTACTGCTAAGTTTACTATGTTACAGTCAATCTCATCAGCCTGCGAGAATCAAAGGAGATCAGGCTGAGTGTCTGATGTGTTGTTGGCTTCTTCTTCTTGGTAATTTCCCGGTTCCAACTCAATAAAATAGTTTCCCAATACAGAATCCACTGGTTCATTCTTCTCATCCAATTGAGTAACGTTGTATTTCATGTGAGGCAAATCTTAATCTGGTTCGGACTTCCTTTTTATGGAAGCCACAGATGCGACCAATCCGAGGCAAAATATCCATTTAGTTTGGCCGACCAATCTCTGCTCAGTACAAGACCGTAAGCGTCTGGTATATCAGCCACCACGATATTAATGACTTGGCACATTTTATCATTGATGCCAGACGGACTAGGACGTCTTCCATCTCACCAATCACCTTGACATCCGTCCTGTCCAACTGAACAACCCTCCACGTGGATGGCTTAGGCTGCCCATTTATCTTTTTACAGGCGGATATTGGCATGACATTAACCGATGCCCCTAAGTCTACCAGACTATGATTGAAAATTTCAAACGTGGGGAGGAAAGGTGGTTGTTTGCTCTTAGACTTACCTCCAATGCTGGTTTCTCTGATTTCTTCTTCTTCCTGAGGTTGATTGTCAGTGGGTAGCTTCTCATCCAATGCTTCAAGTGCTTTTAATAGTATTTCTTTTTGATGCGGCACTTTACACATTTCGAATAGTGGAACATTCGCTTTTACCTTCTTTAAATCCTCCACGATGTCATAATCCATCAGCTGTTCAATGGGACGAGGTTTATCAGCATTCATATTTTCCTCATTTGGCTTGGCAAACATATCAGTCTGCTTAGGATCTTGGCTGGTAATTGTGAATTCAGGAATTTTATCAGCCGCAGAACGATTTTGAAATTTCTTTAAATTTTTTTGCAGCCTTTTGATCTTTGGGAGAATGAGACTGTTCTCTTTAATTGGCCCTTGGCTTCTTGTTGCTACGTTGGTTTCCATGACGTCCTTGTACCCCTGATTCTTTTCCTCTTCAGCATCAAATAACGAAATAGAATCCCACAAAACCATGGTTTCCTCTTCTTGTTCTTTCGTTGAAGTAGTATTCTCTTTTCTTTCTTCATCTCCATCTTCTATTAACTTAGAATCCAATAGTTGATTCATAACCAACGTAATTGAGTTTATCCATTGAGGACAATTTCTTTCAGAGTGTGGTTGTTGGTGGAAAGTGGAAAAAATTTCCATTCCTACTTCTATTAGATTCATAGATGCAGTATTATGAGGAGGAGGTTGATACTGATTGTTATCCTCTCTTTTGTTATAATAGGGCTTATAGAACTTTTGTGTTTCCTTCTCTTTCTCCAAATATATGATTTTGTTGGAAAGCTTCTGCATCATTTTTGCCATATTTTCAATATCTGGCGATTTCTCTTCCTTAGGCTTAGTAAATACTAAGGCTTTCCTTCCTGCTCCTTTCTCTCCTGACTGTTCTGGGTAATCTTCGATACTTTCCCTTTCAGCCTCCACTACTTCTACCTCTGCATAGGTTTCTGCCAAAGTAGGCTTAGCCCTTATTTTGGAAAACATGGCCAACTCAGAGCCTAAAGCTGAAGTGTAATATTCAATCAGTACCTTGTCCGAAGGTTTATTAGCTTCAGAGAAATTCTTGAGATATGCTGCAAACCTTTGTGTGAAACTGTGCACCTTCTCCTTTCTCTCCTTCTTCAAGGCGCATAGCCCTTTCATGAGGGTTGCATGAGTCTTCTGAGTTGCATACTTACTTCTGAAAATTCTCTCAAAGGTATCCCAATCAGGGATAGAGTTTGCAGGCAACCCAAAATACCATGATGCTGCAGCTCCTTTAAGGGTATGCGGGAATAATCTGCAGACTACATCTTCGTACTCCCCGGCCCTTAACCCTTCTATTGCCAAGTAAAAACTTTGCACATGATCATCTACTAGTATCTTCTCATTGGGGTCAAACTTGGGCATCATATTTTCAAAGGATTGAGTTAAATCATGTAGCGGAGGTGTTAGATTTAAAGCTGATCTAGCTCTCTAGGCAGGTGGTGGATTTGGTGGGTTGGGTGGCGGATTAGCATTTACTCCTGCCATGAGTCTGGGTGGAGAGTGAGGAGGTGATCCAATAGGAGTGTGAGCTGGAGAAATGTGAGGGGTATCTGGGCCTTCTTGATTCAAAGGTAGTACAATTTCTTGTAAGGCTATTTCTACAAGTTCTTCCCAGTCTCCAACCAGCACTGAGTCTTCTACTACAGGACGATCTTTCTTTTTATATTCTCTTCTGGGCAATTCAGGGATAATTGGCAATCCTCCAATATTCTTTACATATGCCCTGGTGTGTCTTCTCAGGTCATTAACAACTTCGTTGCCAACAGAATATAGATGTTCTGTATTCCTTTCTTCTAGAATTGGATTATGAATTCCACTGCTTTCAGAACTATTACTGGTGGAATAATCTCGGGAAAATGGGTTTCCTCGGCCGGTCATGAACTAGTGGCCCTCCTTCTAGCGCCAAAAACTATTGAGGCCTGGAAAATCGCAGGCAACAACAGTAAGGGATTCTCCCTAGTCAACGTTCCCAACTAGCCCGTGACTGTTTGGTGTAGGGAATCCGTCCGGTTTGTTGTCCGGCTACCGTAGGTCAAGTAACAAAAACAGAAGGTTTTACCGATTGCAGCACGGTCCATCGTGTATATTTTTGTATTTTTTGACTTAATGTATGAGATGCACGTGCCTAACTAAATGCAGGGTGATAAGTATGCAGGGAGCAGTCACAACGTGATGCGCAGGTTCTTACCTCTCGTCTTAGTGCTCACAAGCATCTAAATCACTTACAACAAGAAATTAAAACTAACTACCTAATCTATCCCTAGGGAGCAGGATTATCATTCATTGGTGAGTAATATATTTTTTGCATGCATTATGAAAAGTTACAGATAGCTGATACTTCTTTCAAGAAACATGAACAATTACAGATATTTGAACAACCAGATAGCCAATTGTCTATGAACAACCTTCATTACTCACAATGGAAAACATTACAAAATATACTGAAGAGCATTCAAACAAGAACATAGGTTCAGGAAGTTAAAACACTCTCACAATTAATGAAACACAGCTGAAAATGAAATAGTTCCCCTTCAATATTGCTCATTTAATCACATTGATACATTCCACGCGACGTTTTCTCCAACATGCAAAGTTGTAGTTTCTGATTGTAAAACGAAATAGTTCCTCTTACAAGCAAATGGTTTACAAATTTTCCTCTGGAAAAAAAAAGTCCTTGTAACTTCTAACTTTCAAATATTTAAATAAATCAGCAGACCGCTTGGGTTCCCCCCAAACGTGTGAATCTTCGGTTCTTCGAGCGTTTCATATTCCTCTCTCCATCTTCTCTTCATATGCTCATGATCAGTTGAGTAACTGCTGGACCTTTCAAATCTGCGTCTTTTGTTGCTTTCGATTTTTTGTCTTTTCCTTCGCTTGTCTCCCTTACGACTCTGCCGGTTTCGATTTGATTTTTTATAAACTGTCAAGCTACACCTTCACACCGTGGTCACCCCATAATTCCCTTGAGTTTTACCTGCCATCAATTACAGTGCATCATTCATTGTAATGGAATTTTAAACGTTAACTTCAAACCACCTGAAATGGCTAATCCATAAGAAAATGGCCAGGTGCATCCTTTGATCTGAGAATTTTAATAAACAGACGAGTTTGACTAAGCCTCGAGCGGGAAAGTTTTGAATCGGAAGCCGGAAGGATAACGACCTCGGACACAAAAAGGCTTTCCTAGCCGCAACGGCGGGAGAAGAAAAAGTTACGGGCAAGCGACTAAAAGACTGATGCATCGGCTGGCGGAGCGTTTTGGACTTCGGGCGCTTAGCCTATTTGGGAGCCGCAACGGTGGAAGAAAAAAGGTTACGGATATGCGACCGGAGGGCGGGAAAAATTATCAATTGGACGTCAAAAGATATTTACATCGAAAGCTGAATGACTTTCCCAGCCGCAACGGCGGAAAAGGAAAGGTTAAAGACACGCGCGACTAAAAGGCTGATAAGCGTCGGTAGTTGGAGCACTTTTTACTTTGGGCAGCTAACTGGTTTGGGAGCTGCAACGGTGGAAGCTAAAGAAGACTACATCCTCCGATCAAAATAAAATGCTAAGCTCTTATGACTCTGAAATCCAGCAACAGTTAAACTATTTATCCTCTGAAACGGCGGCCCTTCAAGAAGCGAACCCAAACTTAAAATCTGCGATCCAAAAACAACTTTGAAACACACGCAACTTCCAAAAACTAGGATGAGTGATAGCCTTCAATAATCATTCAAAATTAGAGTATGATCAAAACAGTTCATAGATCCAAACAATTAAAACAACTCTAAATCATGAGGAGGGGACCAAAATTTAAGAAATTTGGGGAAAACAGTTGCAGACGCAACGCCCCCTTATTACAAAGACTTCAATTTTCCAACTTTAACTGTAAGGAGGCTATGACCTGAAGCAAGTTGCCACTCCCTAGTTTTACGGATTCAACCAGAAGGAGGCTACGACCTCCTTTCCTTGCCCCATCCTGCCACCCTGATATGAAGATAGAAATTGTTGAACCACAACCGCACTAATCATGTGGATCTGTTAATCAACACTTGTGCTACACTACACAATTTGTACCACACTACACAACCTATACCACACTGCACAACCTATACCACACTACAGAACCACTGCCACTACTAACCACTATTCATCATCTGATCACTACTCATCAACCGATCATTGTCCACTGTATCACAATACTCGTCAACCTGTACCAATCAATCTGTTTCTCACATCAACCAACTTAGTCAATCTAAGTCTGCACACCAAACTCAATCCACCTGGGTCAAACCAATTGCTCATACAACTCATCCAATCTAAGTCAAACCAACTATACATAAGGAAACTTGTGCCAATCTGTGGAGAACCTCCTGAAATAAACAATAAGAATGCACAATATAACAGAAATTATGGATCACAAAAGAGATTTTATTAATCGCAGGCCACTTCGAGGGGGAAACCTACTTTGAGTAAGCTCAATACAAAATAACTCTGTGATGATTTCATTGGCCTCAACACTTATTTATATACTAATTTTAATCTAAACAACTATTACTCCCAATGAATGTGGGATAATACAACATACTAACTAGACGACTTAACATCAACTATTAATCCCCATGAATGTGGGATAATACAACATACTAACGGGACGACTTACAAATCAAATGCGTCCAATAAAATATACTAACAAAATAAAGAGAAGGGTTGACATGGGTTCTTAGCATCCCCTCCCTCTTAGAAAATCTTTTTTCTCAAAGCTTAAGATGTGGAAACTGTTGTCGAATCTGAAGGAGTGGTTCCCATGTAGCATCCTCTAGTTGCAGGCTGAGCCACTGAATTGAAGACCTTTGAGATGGACCGAGAGAGAATTTGACAAGTGTGCTTATTGAGAATGGCCTCTAACTTCAAAATGATGGATCCTACATTACCCCATTCTGGTAAAACAATTTGTGGGTTGATGTTGGTGCCAATCACTTGATGAATGCGAGAAGGAGGAAGTGCCAATTTATAAGAAACATACCCATTCTTTTGAAGAACTATATATGGGCCAGAGATATTTGGAGCGATCATTTTGTTCCCTTTGTCTTTCAAGGAGGATTGCTTGTAAGGCTGCAGACGAAGAAAAACCATATCACCAACTTGAAAAATGCGCTCAGAATGCTGTTGATTGGCCTGTTGCTTCATGTGGGCTCTTGCCATGTGAAGATTTTCCTGCAGGAGGTGAAGAATCTGATGTCGATTTCAAAGAACCATGTCAACTGCCTGAACTGGTGAACTTCTAAGGGTGGATGGAAGGAGTACTAGAGGTGTGTGACCATAAACTGCTTCATATGGAGTCATTTTAGATGCAGTATGGTAGGAATTATTGTACCACCATTCAGCGAGAGGGATCCACTTTACCCACTGATGTTTTTCTTTAGAGGTGAACAACGAAGATAAGTTTCCCAATATTTGTTGACAACTAAAGTCGGACCATCTATTGGTGGGTCAGAAACTGAACTCATATGCAGTTTGGTGTCAATGAGGTGAAAATGACTTGTGAAAGTTGTGTTGTCGTCTGAGACAATGGCAGAAGGGATTCCATGAAGAAGGAATATCTAGTCCATGAAAATTTGTGCGATTGAAGAGGTAGTATATGGATGGCTGAGAGCACAAGAATGACTATATTTGGAGATTCGATCGACCATAACCAAGATTATGATCTTCCCTCTGTATTTAGGGATCCCTTGAATGAAATCCATCGAAATATATGTCCAAATCCTTTTAGGGGTGGGAAAAGGTTCGAGCAATCCGGAAAGGAGTGTAGTTTCACCCTTGTGGTGCTGAAAAGGAGCACATTCGAAAACCATATGTTGAATTTCTCGTTGCACCCCCTTCCAAAAGAAGTTACGTCGCACCAGATCATATGTTTTGATGAACCCAAAGTGCCCTGCTGATGGAGAAGCATGGAGTTCATAAAAGACCACATTTTTAAGGTCTGTGCTCTGGGGAAGCACCAGACGACCCGTATATCTCAAATAAAATCCATCCCAAGATGAATACCGTACCAAAGAAGGGTTACTGGCCAACTGTTGGATGATATCTGATAATGAGGAGTCATTGACATAGCCTTGTTGAACAAAGTGTAACCAAGTTGGAATAAGCATAGAAATAACTGAAAAAGAAACATGTGCATCAAATGTATGGAAAAGAGCATCCACCCCAAGATTGTCCTGAGCCGTCTTATAGTCATAATCCCTGAGTTTGCTAACCCATTTCTGTTGTGTTGGGGATGAGACTCGTTGTTCTAGGAATTATTTCAAACTATGGTGATCAATCTTGATGCCAAAAGGATTCTCTAAGAGGGATGGCCACCACTTCTGTACTGTGTGCAAAATAGTCATCATTTCCTTCTCATATGTAGAGGTGGATAAATTCTTTCCAGAAAGGGATTTTTCAGTGAATGCAATGAGATGTTCATCTTGAAAGAGGACAACCTCAAGTACATTGTCGTAAGCATCACTCTCAAGAGTGAAGACCTTGGACAAATCAGGCATCTGAAGGGTGCATCGGAATGAAAGATCCAAAGGAGTAGTTGAGACTACTAAAGGTTGCATCTGAATGAAATGGAGCTGAGCGATGACAACATGTGAATTCGTCGTAAGGAGCTTTTCCATGTGATGGGAACTGATGATGCTGAGAGAACCTGGTTGTAAGCCATTGAATGTGTGTGCATTCCCATTGACTGAAAATTGCATCCACAGTTTAGTAAAATCCCATAAGATGGGTCCAAGAGTGCATAACCATTGAGTTCCCAAAATCACATCACATCCTCCTAGAGGCATGGAAAACATGTTAGAGTGCAAGTTATAATCTCCAATAGAGATACACACATTGTGACACTTTCCTTTGCAAGGTAAGGTGCTCCCATTGGCAACCATGACTTTAAAGATGGAATAAGGATGGACAAAACTATCATCTTGTTTGGAAATCTAAGGGTCAATGAAGTTATGGGTGCTACCAGAATCAATGAGTATTGTATGAGGAATATTCTTGAAGAAACCCTTGACCTACATGGTTTGTGGGACGGTGACTTCGGCTAATGCATGGAGAGATATCTCTGGGTGTTCATCATGAAAATGAGGGTCAACAGGCAGCTGCTGAATGTCGACCTGATCATCTACTGGATCCTGAGCAGCTTCACAAATTTCAAGTGTAGGCGGAGAAACAACATCCAAGAATTAGAGCTTTTGTTCAGTACATTGATGTCCCCAGGTGAATTTCCCATCACAATTATAACAAAGTCTTTTTTCCCTACGTGCCTGCATCTCGACTTCAGACAAATGCTTGATAGGAGTTGGTCTAAGAGTTGGAGGGATTGGATGTCTTTGGGAAACCATATTTTTGAATGGAACAAAAGTGGATTTGGGGCATTGCTGAGCCTTGATATTGCCCTCCGCCAACTTATCCAACCCTATTATTTCCATCATTGTGTTAGGATAGAACATGTTAACCTCAGATCGGATTGTATCCTTAAGACCGCTGATAAAACAACCCCTGTAGAATGCATCAGAAAATCCTTCTTTGTGCTTGACTAATTCTCAAATTTTGCCTGATACTCTCTCATAGTGTCAGTCCGGCGAAGTTTGGTGAGTGCTCCTATGAATTCATCAAAACCACTAGGGCCAAATCGGTGCAAAAGGAGTTGGCAAAAATCTGTCCATTGGGGCTCTTCATGATCCTTGATGTACCAATAGAACCATTGAAGGGCTTCACGTTCCAAATGAAATGATGCAAGTGGGACGTTGGTGACATCAACAGTGTTATGCATATTAAAGTATTGTTCTACCTTGTATATCCATCCAGTTGGATCATCAACATTAAAGCAAGGGAAATCAATCCTCGGCCCACGAAAGTTGCTCAAATAAGAGAACTCAGCGGCTGTATAAGACTCAAGCTATTGTCGGATGCTCATGGCTGAATGTTGAAGATGGAGGTCGAGAAATCTTTGATGCAGAGCTGCGAGTTTGGTCTTGAGGGTGACAAGTTCTTCTTCCATTTGTCTATTTACTCATGCGCGGGTGACAACAAGAAGATTTTTTTTTGTTTTTTTTTTTGGGGGGGGGGGTGGTGAGGGGGAAGGGTATAAAAACAAAAAGAGATAGGGTTTTAGAAAAGAAAAATTTTGAGTTGGGAAAGACGTGAGTGGGTAATTGGAGTTGACTAGGTTTGGGACACTTTCTAAAGGACAAGGAACAGAAAATGCGAATTTCAGAAGCGGGATGAAAGAATGGAAAAAAAATTCAGAGAGGGACGATGAAGTAGAATTCAGAAATGAACACTGTGGCAAAATTTGAAGGTGATTGGGTGAGAATTGAAGAAGTTATGACAAATGTGGAATTTCGAGCTTCGGGAAGTGGAATTTGTGATAAGTTCCTCAATGAATGAAATATGCAAAATGGAATGATGAGGGTGACTATGAATTTTTAAGGGAAATGGAGTGAAATCAAGGAAGATATGGCTAAAAAAACAGAAATTTATACTCTTTTTTGTAGAAGAAATGATCTATGGCGATGAAAGAAAGCTGTGCTTTATCAACTTGAAATGATCTATGACGATTCTGGAATTTTGTGCGTTATCAACTGTAAATAGATATGGACCCCATGTATATTCAGCTTCCTAATGGTTCAAAGGTAGTCACTCAGCCACCAAGGCTGTCTCAGGCTTGAGTATTGGGGTAGTACCCCTCACTTCACAGCGCAAGTAAAACTGCTAACCGCTTGGCCAAAAATGATAGCTATTTGGTTTTCCTTACAGATGGAAATCTAGTCAATCTAGTGGGGTTCGTTGCTCTTTTCGCTTAGCAGGTCCTCTCAATGGCCAACTACTTCGGGGTTCCTATGGTACTCCTCACAATGAGTTTTAGGGCTATGCCAAAATAGTACCCACAATTAAGCAGATAGAGCTTATACCCTGATCTGAATGAACAGTACTGCTGAAAGAAGAAGAACTACTGCAATAATCACAGTGCCAAAAAAAAATGTGGCCAAAACTCCACCCGATGCCCAAAAATAACCCATAATTAGAGCAGGGGTTTTGAGACGAAATTTTAAAATCAGCATAACGTGAGCTATATTGCTCATAATCGCTATTATAGCCTGTTTCTAGAACTAGAAAAGCCACTATGCTTCTACGCACATGACCGGAATAGAAATCTGGGCACATAGTCAAAAGCTTTTCTCTCTGCAATTTCCGCGACTGTCACCAAAATTCTGAAAAAATGCTGATTTTAAATCCACGATATCTCCACTTTTGGAACTCCAAACGAGATGGTTGTTTTTTTGAAACTGTGTATTTTTGCAAGAGGAATTTAGATATGCAACCTCTTTCTTCTGATTCTATGCAGAAAGTTTTAGAAATTGATCTGAAAGTCACCACCCAATTTTGCCCTCTTTTTTTTTTTTGAAAAAAAAAATTCCCACCTGTTCCAAGGAAAGTGCTCTGATACCAGATGTGGAGAACCTCCTGCAATAAACAATAAGAATGAACCATAAAACAAAAATTATGGATCACAAAAGAGATTTTATTAATCGCAAGCTACTTTGAGGGGGCAACCTCCTTTAAGCAAGCTCAATACAAAATAACTCTTCAATGATTTCATTGGCCTCAACACTTAGTTATATACTAAGTCTAATATAAACAACTATTACTCCCCATGAATGTGGGATAATAAAACATACTAACTGGATGACTTAACATCAACTATTAATCCCCATGAATGTGGGATAATACAACATACTAACAGGACGACTTACAAAGCATATGCATCCAATAAAATATACTAAGAAAATAAAGAGGAGGGTTGACACGGGTTCTTAACACAATATTTCTCAACTGTACCAAGATGCTTGTGTACATGTGCCAAATCAATCATGTATTTGTGTTAACCTAATTAAGTTCTCTGATAGTCAACCAACCATTCTTACTTGGCCTAGTTCATCAAGTAAAATACACATTTGAGCAACCAAGAGACTTCACATACTATCAACCAAACTTTTTCCAAGCACATTCAACTCAATGACACCACAACCAAACTCAATCACAGTCAAGGAATACTTGACAGTTAAACATGATATACTTCAACCAAATAACCTCAACCAAGAAGATAAAAGACTTAAACAACTATGTCAAACTCAATCAATATCATAAACTCTTAGACACAAAATGATTTTTCTCCCTACTCAAATCAAGTCAACAAATCAAACAAATAGTCACTTACAACAATGTCAAAGGTTGCCATTAACAATCAATAATAATCCAACTCCACTTAGGTGAAAGCCACAATGATCAACACTTGTCAAACCAGTTTTCAAAGAAAACATTTAGGTTGATCAAATAAATAAATCACAAGATCCACTACTTACATGTTAACTTCTCATTCAATGATAAACTTATACAACAGTCAAAACACCAAGATCTATGGCAACAACATTCAAGATAATCATCAAGACCTATAACAAGCTCACATGAAGATATATGCCAAGATAACCATCACCATAGCCTCCATAACATATTGAATGAGTTCAAAGAGATATATACCAATATATAGCCTCACATCTTAAGATCAAAGTGGAACTCTATCGATGAGAGACATGTGCTATTACAAGAGAAACCATGAAGCATGAACCATACCTTGTTGCAGATCACAAAATGAAGAAAATGTAGAAAACCCAAAATAAACTCTATATCATGTCATCACATAGCCCTCGTAACAATCTTTCCAATGAGCCAAAAATTTTGTAATTCCAATTCCGTATGAGAAAGTTATGTCAATTTTTGTGAAGATGCCCAAAAAAAATTCTATCACAAAATTTTTCACTTTTCTCCAAAATGTGCGAAATTCCTAAGAGAATTGATGATGGAAAAATGAAATATTTGATATTCTATTTCTATAGGTTGTGGATAACAATTATTACCTTGGGCCGACATGCAATTCAAAATTACAAATATTTAAAATCTCTTTTGTTTAGTCGACTCACCCAAAAAGGTGGGGTAGCCCAACTTCAAAAATTCATATCTCTTCAACCGTAAAGAGTTAGAAGATGATCCACATATCAACGGAAATGGATTGGCATGGACTATCTCCATATGATGGGTTTATTTTCAAATTATTGGTCTAATACCCTTAAATTCTTCAATATGTCCAGGACATCAAAGACCCCACACATGAGGGTGCCAAAGACCATACCACTAACTACAAGAGTTTCAAAGTATTCTTCAACATATCAAGGAACATATGTGGGATCTACCTCCATCTACATCCCAATAGCCATATAACCACAAATAGGACCATATATCATCATGGTTCAAGGTATCTGTATCATTAAAAACATATCCAATGGTTCCCCTATATCTCTTCATCACTATAAGAGTACCAACACCCCAAAAGAGGGGTACAAAGACCTCACCACTAGTTTGCAACACCTTATGGGCTTCATATGCATGATCATAAGGCTACTACATGGCAATTACCATATAGTGTCCAAGGGACATCAAAACATTTATGTGGGTTCAAGACTTAAACTTTCAAGGACACCAAGGACCCCAAAAGAATGGGTTCCAATATACCACCATCAGTGTGGGTTCCAACACCTAAGTATCCACATGCAAGAGGATCAAGATCTAAGATTGTGGACTCAAGGACCCTACAAGAACGTAAAAACCTCAAGACCATCCAATGCGAGCAATGGGATTTTCCATCAACACATCAAAGACTTTACACACCTAAGATGCATCCTCCATCCAACAACCAATCAAGAGACTAAAACAAGTACAAGCACAACAAGCAGCACAAAGACTAGTAACAAAATATCAACCATGAGTAAGGAACTCGGCAATAGATTCAAATGGGACCAAGATACAACTTAGGGGCACTTGAGCAAGTCAATGGGTAATCAGGGATTTTGTCATTGTTACAAGGCCTCCAAGGGCTTCAAGATTGGGCTTGGATAAGGTCAAAAGCGCTCCTCTTGCAAAAACAACCACAAACTAAACACTAACCCTTAGGGGCTCCACAAGGGGCACCAAGGACTCAATAGTTTACATCAATGACCATTAACTGTTGGAATCAATGACAAATTAATCAACAATATCCCCCTTTGTCATTGATGACAACACCATAACTCCTCTTCAGAACAAGCTCCCCTATCAACAAAACTTCTCTCCCCCTTTGGAATCAATGGCAAAGGGACCATTCTTTAACCATACTACTCCCCCTTAGTGAATGCTCCCCCTTAGGCCATGCCCCCCTGTCGTCAACTTTTCTTCCTCTTTGGATTAATGACAACAAAAACTTCTTTTGGCACTACTTCTTCCCTTATCATTGAGCATTGATGCTTATTTGATGGACTTGTATTTTGTCACACAGATACTTATGGAACCAACTACTATACGATACTCAAATCTGATAATCAGGTACATATCTCCTTTTACACATTCTTTGTACACTTCATATAGCTAGTCAATAGTCTTCAAAATGGCATTGGGTCTTTCCCAAGATTTTCATCATTTCTATTTTGATCTACTAACTTTATTCTCCATACTTTGGTAGGAAGATGGTTATTCATGTGATTCAATTGAACTTGCTTTCTTCTCCAAACTTTAACCTGTCCCTACACCTTGTAATGTTTTGCGAAATGACCATAATGATAACAATTGTAACACTGAACCAAAAATGTACTTTTATTTATTTTTGGAGTGATTCTGTCATGAGCTCTGCAATGAATGGCTTTGTGACCATAGTTGTAACACTTGTAGCAGTAACCATGGAACCTTATAGGATATCTTTGAGCAGTAACTTCTCTTGATTCTTTCTAATCATGGGATCTTCTAAGAATACATGTATTACTATTAGCCTTTTCTTCTTTTACTATAGAGATTTTACTTTCTTCAATGTTCTTCTCGATCTTCGAATTTGTCTTTAACTGAGTAGTTGTTTTGTCCAGGTCTTCCCTCAAGGAGAGGATCTTCAATTCTTGCTTTTGACAACTTTCTATCTTTTCTTGGAGTTGTCTTGTTAGATATTCTTCTATCTTCTTGACTTCTTCTAGCTGTTTGTTGAGAGCAAAGATATTGTCCTCCATCTTTCCTTTTGAATTCTGATCATCGTCATGGAATTTTTGCAATTGACCTTGTAGTATATGATTCTCCTTTCTTAGTTCTGAGAGGTTCTTTTAAAATTCAAAGTTTATCAGACATACCTTCCGTAACTCTACCTTCAAGGATTTGATTTAAAGTTATTGTTTTCTTCTTAAATTCTCTTCCAATATTTCTTTAGCCTTATAAGAACTTATCTCATTGTCTCTATCTTGTAGCTTGCAAATCAATTATTTTTCCTTATCTTCTAGTAGTCTTTTGAGATTGACAATTTCTTCTAAGTGCTTTTCAATTTCTGTAGCTGACTTCTCAAGTTTGTCTTTCAAAGATTTGGATATGGCTTATTTGATTCAGGTAGCTTCTTCAATTTGGAGTTTCAGACTAATTATGGTCTGTGTGGCCTTCTCAGATTCTTCTTGATTCTTCTTCTCGGCTTTGTCCAATTTCTCTTGCAATACATGTTTCTGTTCACATGGATTTTTCACTTCTTGCAAAAAATTAGTAATTTCATTGTCTATCATAATATCAGCTAAATTTCTATTACTCATTGGAGAGCAAGGATTTTCATCATAATCTAAAGTGTTGCATTCAATTAATTCATAATAGCTCTTATTTTTTATACCTAACAAACATATATCTTTAAAAGAATTACAAACAGAGTGTTCAGGGAACATACCTTCATACTTACCTGGATCTTGTACTGACCCATCTTCTGCTTCTTGTTCTTCATTTAGCTGATTTATTTTGAACGATAATTCTTCAGTTGAGTTGCACTTTCCTATTTTCTCCTTTTGGATATATGTTAGATATTCAAGCATTAATTTGATAACCTCTTCTTTATTGGAGTAGTATTTCTCCAATTTGAGCCATATTTCCTTAGCTGAGATGCACTTCCTGTCTTCTTCTTTTGGATATTTGCTAGGCCTTCAACGATGGATTCCATAGCCATAGAATTATTTTTCTTTGCTTTTTTCTGAGCTGATGTTTTCAATTTTTTTGGAGTTGTATATCCAATAAAAACTAATTTCCATACACCAATTGCCTCAAGATAAGCCTGCATTCTCATTTTCCATATCAAGTAATAATTTGACTCACATGACAATGGTACTCCATTCACCGAGAACCCCATGGTGTGTTAAAGATCTCCTTCAAGCTAATAAGGCTTTCTGTGAAGGACCCGCTCTGATACCAATTGTTGGACACACCAGGAACACGGAGAGGGGGAGTGAATCTGTGTGTGTGCGGTCTTTATTACTTTTTCAACTTTTATAATCAACAATTTATTCAATATTATGCATTATCACATTATCATTATATCATCATCAGCATTGTTATCATCATCATATCATCATCATCACATAGAAAGCATAGCAACACAGTACACAATGTTTTTACGTGGAAACCCGAGTCCTAGGGGGGAAACCACGGAAGCCTTTTTAAAATAGTTTTCCAGAAATAACTAGAAGGAGGCAACAACCCCCTTATTACAAAGACTCCAATTTTCTAGCTTCAATTGGAAGGAGGCTACGACCCCCTGATTTATAGGCTACGATCTGAAGGAAGTTTCCACTCCCTAGTTTTTTGGATTCAACTGGAAGGAGGCTACGACCTCCTTTCCTTGCCTCATCCTGCCACCCTGATATGAAGATAGAAACTATTGAACCACAACCGTACTAATCCTGCAGACCTGTTAATCAACACTTGTGCTACACTGCACAGTTTGTACCACACTGCACAACCTGTACCACACTAACCATTGCTCATCATATGATCACTACTCATCAACCGATCAATGTCCACTATATCACAATACTCATCAACCTGTACAATCAACCTGTACCAATAAATATGTTTCTCACATCAACCAACTCAGACACTCTAAGTCTACACACCAAACTCAATCCACCTCGTTCAAACCAACTGCTCATACAACTCATCCAATCTAAGTCAAACCAACTGCACATAAGGCAACTTGTGCCAATATTTCTCAACTGTACCAAGATGCTTGTGTACATATGCCAAATCAATCATATATTTGTGCTAACCTAATCAAGTGCTATGAAATTCAACCAACCCTTCTTACTTGGCCTATTTCATCAAGTAAAATACACATTTGAGCAACCAAGAGACTTCACATACTGTCAACCAAACTTTGTCCAAACACACTCAACTCAATGACACCACAACCAAACTCAATCACACTCAAGGAATACTTAACAGTTAAATATGATATACTTCAACCAAATAACCTCAACCAAGAATACAAAAGACTTAGCCAACTATGTCAAACTCAATCAATATCATAAACTCTTAGACACAAAAGGATTTTTCACTCTACTCAAATCAAGTCAACAAATCAAACAAATATTCACTTACAACACTGTCAAAGGTTGCCATTAACAATCAATAATAATCCAACTCCACTTAGGTGAAAGCCACAATGATCAACACTTGTCAAACCAGTTTTCAAATAAAACATTTAGGTTGATCAAATAAATAACTCAAAAGATCCACTACTTACATTTCAATTTCTCATTCAATACTACACTTATACAATAGTCAAAACACCAAGATCTATGCAACAACATTCAAGATAATCATCAATATCTATAACAAGATCACATGAATATATGTGCCAAGATAACCATCACCATATCCTCCATAACATATTGAATGAGTTCAAAGAGATATATACCAATATATAGCCTCACATACTAAGATCAAAGTGGAACTCTATACATGAGATACATGTGCCATTACAAGAGAAACCATGAAGCATGAACCATACCTTATTACAGATCACAAGATGAAGAAAAAGTAGAAAACCCAAAAGAAAATCTATATCATGTCATCACACAACCCTCGTAACAAGCTTTCCAACGAGCCAAAAAATTTGTAATTTTGATTCCGTATGAGAAAGTTATGTCAATTTTTGTGAAGATGCCCAGAAAATTTTTCGTCACAAAATTTCGCACTTTTCTCCAAAATGTGCGAAATTCCTAAGAGAATTGATGATGGAAAAATGAAATGTTTGATATTCTATTTATATAGGTTTTGGATAAAAATTATTACCTTGCGCCAACATGCAATTCAAAATTACAAATAATTAAAATCTCTTTCGTTTAATCGGCTCACCCAAAAAGGTGGGGTATCCCAACTTCAAAAATTCATATCTCTTCTACCGTAAGGAGTTAGAATATGATTGAAAAGAACAAAGTTCCTCAATAATAGAATAATCAGTATAAGTAACGTATAAATTCCATAAAGGGCAAGTAATGTAAAATAAGATGTATGATAGATGATAGATTACAATTTGCAACCACCCTTATGTATTGTGTGGACAGCCATGAATGAAGGTCCACGTCCCTTAACCTAGATTTACATATCACTAGTTAATATTTAATGTATTTATTATTATTGTTACATTTCCTTCCCCTTAAGGGAAGCTTTGTCCTCAAAGTTGTATTAATAGCAATGTCTGATTTCCTTTGAATGATCGTTTTGGGATCCTTTCCTTTTTGTATTTGCGACATTTGAGTAAATGAGCCGATACAAGTTACGGATTCCCCGGGTAAATTGTCGCATCGTATATGTTGTGGTCCATCCCAGATCTATTTTTATCGAAGCTCTGAGATCATTTTGTGGGATGATTCATCTCAATTGTTGCTTAGTATGTCAATATTTTCGCAAGTCCACATAAGTCTTTTGTGAATATTCATTTTGACCCTGTCGTTGGTCAAAATGATGATTATAATTAGGATGTCTGTAAGGTGTAGGTGTTGTTTGTTCTTCTTTCTTTTGGACTACGGCGAGGACTATATTCACTTCCTTGATTTGATTTTTAGGTGCATTTTCCTGGATTTGTGCTTCTTGGTTCTCCAGTAGTTTGTTATGATTATGAATCTTTTCGATTCTTTCATCTTGCGACATTTTTTCAATTTCTAACTCCTTGATTTGATTCTGTAGTTCCTGATTACGATTATTTAGAAACTGGTTTTCTTCTTGCTTTTCCAGTATTTTTCCTTCGAGGTCTTCACCGGAGTATTCCCTCTTGCTACTGTTTTTCAATTTTTTTATCTTTGTAATCAGTGTTTTGTTATGATTTCGTAATCGACAAATCTCTTCGGTATTGCTTGATAATACCTTGTTTACTTTTATCAATTCCAACTTATGTGTCTTCTTACTGTCATCATGTTGTTGTTGGAGTCTTTCTTTTTGTTGTTGATGATGGCGTAATTCTGTTTCCTGATTTCCTAAATTTTCATGTACTTGCGCCAATTCATCTTCTTTGTCGATGATGACTTTGTTAAGACGACTAATTTCTTCTTCCAATTCAATAATATTCCGATACGGATGTTCTTCGACTTTTTTTAACTTTATTAACTGGTCGTTAAGTTTTTGAATGATGCCTTCCAGACATGATATTTTCTCATCTTTGTCTGCTAGCCTTTCTATGAGTTTTCTTTTACTATCTTCGAAAAATCCAATATTCATTTTCGAGGTAGTAATCCTTAGTTTATGTTTGTCGATTTCGAATAGTAGACTATTATTGGCGATTTCGCACTCTTTTAGCTCATTTGAAACTTCCCGTAACTGTGATTGTAATTTTGGTATCATAGTCGCCATGACTTCTTGAATTCCAATTTTTCAAATTGGTCTTCTTGTTTGAAGCGGATTTCAGTTGATTGTCTAGCCTTCTTTTCTTTCATTTTTTTAATGATAGAAGATCTTCTTTGATTAGGTTAAATAACCCCTTTTTTTTTCTTTTTTCCCAAAAATAATATTCAATAATATTATTTCTTTCTATTTCTTTTCCTTTTTTTGTTTCTTCCATTTTTCTTTTATAATAATAATTATTAATTAATTAATTAATAATTATATTAATGTTTTTATAAACTATATATATAGTTTAATATATAGTTTTTTTTAAATAATAATTAGTTATTGTATTAATTATTATATAATAAAAATCTTTATTTTATTATTTTATATAATAAAACAAAAAATTGAACTATTATAAATATATTATAATAATTCAAATCAAAGGAAAACCTAGTTGAAGCTGGAAAGCAAAACCATGTGTTTGTTTTACTTTAAAAGCAAAACCATGTTCTTGTTTTACTTTATCTTTTCTGTTTTTTACTTTTCTTTTTTCTTTCTTTTGTTTTTTTACTTTTCTTTTTTTAATCTTTTTTACGTTTTTCTTTTTCTTTTGGACAATGTCCAATATTTTAGAGAAACCCTAAAATAAGGCTATAAGCCAAAAATCAGACAAGGTCTGAGAACTAAGGCCAAAGGCCCATATCAGCCAAACAAGGCTCTGATACCACTTGAAATGAACAAAATTCCTCAATAATATAATAACCAGTATAAGTAACGTATACATGCCATAAAGGACAAGTAATGTAAAATAAGATGTATGATAGATGATAGATTACAATTTGTAGCCACCCTTATATATTGTGTGGACAGCCATGAATGAAGGTCCATGTCCCTTAACCTAGTATTACTGATCCAGATGGAGATCGGTGGCCACTCACCTATTCCACTGGCTCAAAACAATTCTCCATTGTGACAGTTTCCTAGTTACTTTTCTACGGTTTTTCAGGTCCCAAACTTCCGGGGCCGATTTGAGGCCCTAAACGACGTTTTTTGGCGATTCAGGGCCAAATGGTTTTAATCAAAAGTGAATGATTCTCAACCAAAATTTGTAAATTTTAGATAAACCTTTCCAACGAGCTATCGAACGCCCAAATCGGAGATCGTATGCAAAATTTATGACCCCGGGAAGTTGACTATTCAACTTACCACCTTGGGGCCACAAACTTTATGACGATTCATCTTCTAGGGTTATGTTTTGGACTATTGGGGTTCTCACCCTCATTATTATTATAAATAGGCCCCTTTGGCCTCATTTTGTATTCAGCTTGGCACAGATGAGCATAGCAGCCACATCTCTTCTCAAAGATAGCTACCACCATTCTAGCAATTATATTACAGTCTGTTCTATTTCCGCAATTTAATAGAATATTTGTTTACTTTATCTCTGTTATCTTTGCAAAATGTATGTTATTATGATTCTGTATCTGTTCTTTCATTGCGTTCACGCATAAATCCGAATCAATTACATATCACGAGGAATATCTCCCTATGATGGGTTTATTTGAAAATTCTTGGTCTAATACCCTTAAATTCTTCAATATGTCTAGGACATCAAAGACCCCACACATGATGGTGCCAAATACCATACCACTAACTACAAGAGTTTCAAAGTCTTTTTCAAAGTATTCTTCAACATATCACGAAACATATGTGGGATCTACCTCCATCTACATCCCAATAGAAATATAACCACAAATAGGACCATATATCATCATGGTTCAAGGTATCCATATCATTAAAAACATATCCACTGGTTCCACTATATATCTTGATCACTATAAGAGTACCAACACCCCAAAAGAGGGGTACAAAGACCTCACCACTACTTTGCAACACCTTATGGGCTTCATATGCATGATCATAAGGCTACTACATGGCAATGACCATATAGCGTCCAAGGGACATCAAAACATTTATGTGGGTTCAAGACTTAAACTTTCAAGGACACCAAGGACCCCATAAGAATGGGTTCCAATATACCACCTTCAGTGTGGGTTCCAACACCTAAGTCTCCACATGCAAGAGGATAAAGATCTAAGATTGTGGACTCAAGGACCCCACAATAACTTAACAACCTCAAGACCATACAATGCAAGCAATGGGATTCACCATCAACACATGAGCCACATCATCCATCCAACAACCAATGAAGAGACTAAAACAAGTACAAGCATAACAAGCAGCACAAAGACTAGTAACCAAATATCAACCATGAGTAAGGAACTTGACAATGGACTCAAATGGGGCCAAGATACAACTTAGGGGCACTTGAGCAAGTCAATGGGTAACCAGGACTTTTGTCATTGTTCCAAGGCCTCTAAGGGCTTCAAGCTTGGGCTTGGACAAGGTCAAAAGGGCTCCTCTTGCACAAAGAACCACAAACTAAACACTAACCCTCAGGGGATCCACAAGGGGCACCAAGGACTCAATAGTTGGAATCAATGACCATACACTATTGGCATCAATGACAAATTAATCAATAACTTCATTTCTATAAGCTTTCATTCTGGGATGCCTAGTCTGATATATGTCATTTATTTGATTTATGACCAATTCTAAATCTCCGATGATCTGTATCTTTATGGCCTTCTTGATTTTCAAAGCATGTAATCCCAATAACAAAGCTTCTTATTCTGCTACATTGTTAGTACATTCAAAATTCAACTAGTAAGACAGGCTTTCAGATTCTTCGAGGGGAGAAATGATATACACACCTGCGTCGACTCCTACTTTAGCAACCAAACCATCGAAGTACAAGGTCCAGAGACCTTCCTCTTTTCCTTTCGCCTACAGAGTGTTTTTCTATTTGACGAGTTTCCCCTCCCCTTCTTCGACTGTTGTCAAGATTCCGAGGTCGCAGGGAGAAATGTCTTTGAAGAAAATAGATGACCCGAGGTCGGTGTCAACAACATATATGGCATGATCGTCCGGCTTGTCTGGACTACTGACCACGTTGTTGAGGCCTGGAAAATCCCAGGTGACAATAGTAGGGATTCTCCCCAATAAACGTTCCCAAACGTATCATTATTTTTTGATATGGGGAATCCTTCCGGTTTACGATTTGGCTACTGTATGTCAAGTAACAGTTTAAGCTTGTTTTACCGATTGCATCCCGATCCACCGTTTAAGTGTATCTTTTGTTTTATTTTATATATGATATGCAAGTGCCTAATTTATGTGCAATCGATAGAGATAGCAAAGAGTTCACAATGTGATGTGCAGGTTCTTACCTTTCGTCTTATTACCCCTTTTGCTTCTAAATCATAAATAGATAACAACTATGCTAAGATAACTAGTTCTATCTAACCTATCCCCAAGGAGAAAGATTATGTTTAATGATGAGTAATGTGTTGTGAAACATGCATAAAGAATATTGCAGATAGTTGTTCATAATTCAGAATAGATGAATACATGTAGAAAGATAAACATAGAGATAGCTCATTGTTAGTTGAAACATTCATTACTCAATATACTGCACATGTTTCACGGAAATAACAAAAAATCATTCATAACATTTGAAACATAAATAATTCGACATTCAACCAATCTACAGCGTGCATTTGAAATTTCACAGCCCCTTCTCCGGCAATAAATATGGCCTTCTTTATCATAAAAGGAAGTAGTTCTTCTTACAATAAACTTCACAAAAGATAGCATGGAAAATTCCTTTCTCACATCTACTTCACCTCTACTTATATAAAAAACAAAATGACTCCTGAGTTGCCCTCCGGCCTTTTGGGCTTCCTCCACTCTTCCTTTACAAAAATTTGTCCTCTAGTGCATGCACTTAGAAAGGAATAAATACAGAATATTAAATAATCTTCAGTTTGTGAATAAGATAAAACTAAGTGGGCCCAATTGGTGTCTTGATAAAAACGCCCCAAGCTTGTGCTTGTTCACTAATGACCTGGTACTCTGCAGGCTCCAATACACGAACTGCCACCTCATACTTTGACAGTTGAGATTCAATTTCCTTCACCTTGGGTGTACTCTGACTCAAATATTCTTCCAACTTGAGTTTGTGACCTGATACTTGTATAATCCAAATCTTGATGTCTTCTTCAGTAACAGCTTCGAGCCTGGATATGATTTCTTCTCCTTTTTGCAGCCTTGAGGCTTGATTCTAGAATGGAGTGATGTCCATTTGTTTCTCCTTTTCCATTTGCAGTTGTTCTCTAAGTGAAAGGTTCTGAGCTTCCATCTCCTCTACTCTTTTGCTTGATGTATCTCCTTTCTGTACTGGTTCCACGACCTGCTTCTCGAGGTCTTTCTTCTCTCCTTCAATGATGTTCACTAATAATGCTAGAGCATCCTTGTCGGACTGTAAAGTTTGGAATTCTTCTTTTGACTTCTCAATCTTACTGAGCATATCTTAATGCTTCCTCTTCAAAATTTGACCTTCACCTCTTTCCCTTTTTAGGGTTTCCTTCATTTGAGCAATCTTCTTCTGATATTGTTCCAAATCAGTCATTGTTTTATCAACATTATCCTCATTAGCTAGGGTTGAGGCTACACCTGCCCTTGCCATAAGTCTCATATCCTTGTCATTCCCGTGAACGATTGTCTTCTCGGTCACCATAACTCCTTGCTTTTCTCCTGTGTCCACTTTCTTCTCCGTTCTCCTGACAATTCGTTTTTTATTCTTGTCATAAAAAATGGTGTTCAAATCGGCCACCTCCTCTTCTTGGGATGGAATAAAAGGGATTAGTTCAAACCCTAATGTCAGATTTGTATTTCCTTTTGTTGTTCTGCTAGATGGGACAGAGGATTCTATCAGATCATCATAAGACTGAGTTTGCTCTAGATCTGCATGATCTTTTTCTTTGTCAGTTTCCTCTAGTATTAACCTCTCATCCTCTTCCTGCCTTTTCTGAGCTTCGTCTTCTTGATTCTTTTTCGCAATTTCTTCTTCTAATGGCCTTTTCTCGGCTTCTTCTTTGGCTCTTCTTTTTTCTTCTTCTTCCGCTGCCAACAACTGTTCTACTTCTTGTGATACTCTGAGTGCCTCCTCTTGTCTTTTCTTAGCATCTTCCTCCTCTTGCATCTTCTGTTGCTCAATAGCTTTTCCCTTTCCACCTACTGTAGTTATCTTTTGCTTAAATCTCCTCCTCAAAGATGTCATATTGCGTGCATTTTGGAAAAAAAAAATCATCTTTATCCCAGTAGTTTGAGTACTCAAAATGTACTCCTACTGCAGCACAATAATTAGCAACTTTATCCTCAGAATCATTCCTATGGAAACTTATCTCTCCAAAGTGAAAGTATTCTAACTCCCTTACAAATTCTGATGCACTCTTCACTTTGGAAAACTTGTAACTCCCTATATAAAATGAGACTGGTGGATACACAGCCTTCTTATATTCAAACAAGAAATTACCAACACCAACAATGTAAAGTTGCCTTACTACTTCCTTGTGAATAACATAATCCGTCGTGTATTTTGGCCGAAGAGAAGGGGGTCTTGTTCCACCGCACATCCTTAGATACAGACCTTCCTCTGTCAGGTAATAATGCCCATTATCTTATACAATCTTCAAGGTTTCTTCCGACATACAATCAGATTCAGCAAGGAAGATTAACCTATAGAGTGGCATTATGAAGTTTTCACAAATACTCTTATAGTGAGTGAAATATTTGTGTGCCCACAAAAACTGATATGCAGCATAGACAGGAGACTTGGCCTTACCCCATTGGCACTTCAGAGCTGGGAATGGCTGTGTGCACAAAATACAGTCTATTAGAACTAAGCTCATATAGAACTCTGATTTATTTTGCAAGACTCCCCCCAGTGCTGCACTTATGCATGAGTACAAACTGTTAGACACTATATTTTCCCAGTTGAAGATGGTGCCAAAAAATATTACAGGTACCCAGCTCAGTTTGAAATTCTTCCCTTTTTCTCTTCCAAAGATCCTATTCAACATCAATGTTATCAATCTATAGGGAGTGCAAAGTTTCACAGTTTCATACTCCCCGGACGGCCTTGTGCGAAAATTCTTTCTGGGAACCATCATTCTTTTGACATTTTCCACCACATCTAGATTAAGGTCTTTTAACCATCCTTCAGTTAGATAGGTCTGGGGCGTTGGTAGCTTATAATCCATAGCTACATAAGCTGGGCTATAAGCAGCATAACCCTATCCTTCAGTATTAGATAAAATCATTTTTGTTACATTAGCTCCCGGGAGGATCCAGCCTATTACTTCTGAACATGGAAAAAGTTCTGGATGCATGGCAACCTTTCATGATTGCTGACCTTTCTATATTGGAGTATATGGGTAAATCTTCCAATCCTGCATCTGAGATGCTTCGATTGGTGATCATTCGGTAGATTTCCCCCCATTTGTACTATAATACTCAGGTTCGATACCCGTGACCACTTTGGTATCTTCATATATAACCTCAACTCAGGTTATGATCTTTATCTCTGGTTCTTCGTCCATAGCTTGCGCCTTCTTCTTCTGTTTCCGAGGCATGTTTCTATATAAATGACGAGACTGTTTTGATCATACAAAATCATGTTAGATTCAATCTATTCCAAGCATATAAATGCAATTTTGACAAATTCTATACTAAAACAAAAACTAATTTTAATCAGAAATTCCTTTACCCAATCATCGTGATTCATAATGACTAGATTCCTGTGTCTATCCTAAACGCGCTCTTATGAAAAAGATAACACACAACAAGCTTAAAGCTTCTAGGGGCGGAAAGGATAAGGTTCACGGTAACACATCTCTCAAAGCCTATCATTTTCCAACACCGTCAATAAGAAATGAAAACCCGAACATGCCTGGAATAGCATTGGTCTCTCCATGAATAACCAAGGTTTTTACCCTAAAAGAAAAATCCCTCCACGGAATTCCGCAAACGCCTGTTTCGACTAGCCAACGGCCGCAATACTGTCATCTTCTGATTGGTGAAATGAGGGAGTGGTGCAAATGGTGAAACGCTCATCTGCCCACTGCCCTCCCTCTACCAACCAATGTCAGGAAAAACCCCATGACAGGAGTTGGGCGACAATGGTTGGGGTAGGAAAGAAGACCGAGGTTGTAGCTGACTCAAAAATGAAACTTTGTAAAAAAAATTCCTTACCTTAAAGTATAAAAACCTCCATGAAACCGGGAAAAACTAACCAACCAAAATGCTACAGCATGCACCTCCAATTAGAGAGATAAATCAACGAGTAAGATCCTACCTGGATTACTGATATGACCTGAAAAAGAGCGTGATCCCTGCTAGATAAAAATGCTTCATTGACTAACAACTCTGCATTCTCCAGATGGCTAACAATAACTGTGAAACAATAATCATGGAAAAAACCCCTTATGGGATTTTATAGGCTTGAATGCAGGTGATTATAAGGAATAGTCTTGGGCGAGAAACCAGTTAGCGTCAAGCACATAACAAAAATGATCTTGCTAGTGGATGCGAATACTTTAGGTGGACGAAAAAGAACGGGCTCGACGTCGATCGGGCGGTTAAAAACTAGTCTGCTGAGACGGGTAAAATTCCTTAAAAAAACAATCGGTAAGACAAACCACTAACACCGCTCCAACGTCGAAACAAACATTGGGAAGACATTGGATATGCATCGGACTGTGCATCTGAAGCATCGACAGGAAACATCACTAGACTCTCAGAACACTCAAAAACAACCAGCCGAAACGGAGGATAGAACCATAACATAACTTCCATGGAGATCGGAACAAGAAACGACAAGGGAGACCCGATGTGTCAGAAAGGCTTTGGAATAAGCATCCAGGAGCATTGGCAAGTGTTTTTCGATAACATAGACCAAGGTACATCCGATGTATCGAAAGACTTTTGGAAAGCACTTGACAAAGAGAATCGGGTGGCTAGAGCACTACACTTCTGATACATCAGATGAATTTTCAAGAGTGCATCCAATACATCGGGTAAAACAAAAGAAAGATTATTTGCAAAAACTTAAGTCATGAGACAAATCTTGGGAGATAAAAATAGACTTTCAAATCTTTTCTAAAAAACTAAAAGAGTAGGGGGGCCCTAAAAGTCAAAAATTTTGGGATGATAGTTGCAACAGCAACAATTGGCGACTAACTAGCGGACACAGATCTCTGGACAATCCACTTTAAAACAAAGACTGCTTTAAAGTATTATGTTAAAACAAACTTTACCAAATTTATTTTATATGCCCAGATTTTCTAGAATGCAAGATTTGTAAACTTTAACATTGATTATGGTCCAATAGGATAGGGGAACCATGCTTTCAAAGTCTCGATAACTCTTCTGAGGCCACGATATGAAGTTCATTTTACTTCTTCCTTCAGAGTGCTTTCAACTTAGACACCACAGGATTGTAACAGGGTGTGAACAAATATATTCATTTGTTCCTCATTCCCATGCCTTTTGCATTCTTTTGATGCTTTTCTGGACTTTTGTCCTTTTGAGTCTTCCCGGATTACTTTCTTCATTTGAAATTTGCTTTAGATTCTTCCATCCATATTGTCCTTTTGTGTGAGAGATATTTCATTTTCAGGTCACGGACGGAGAAGAACCTTTGAGTAATCTTATCCAAATTGATTTTATTCAGTATGTCTTTTGATGTATGCTTTCTTTCTGGGAGACTTATCTCTTTTGGCATTTTGGCTTTCATTTGCGGCATGGGATTATTTAAATACCATACAACTGTTCACCCTGCTTCCTTTCCATCGGTTTTTTGTTGTTAGCTTCCTAGGACAGACTTTAGTGTGAAGTGAATGGAGCCTCAAAATAGTATTCTAGACTTTTTTGACCTTAGTTATTTTACAAGGATTAAACAGGACTTCAATGTGTTCAAAATCTATTTAGATAATATACTAATCTTAAAGGATATTTAAGCATGATATATGTGCAAATAGCAAGCAGTCCTTTAGTCAAAAGATTTTCAGTTTATCCAGAACTCTAATGAACTCCAAAGCCAAAGGTTGTGCTAGTTTATTGAAAGTATAAAGTAAAGTAAGCAAACTACAAAAAATCAAAATCTAAGAAGTCAAATTGAAAATAAAGCAGAACTAATCTAAGGAAAACAAGACTTGAAACAAATCAAAAAGGTTTATCTATGTACAAAGAAAACTAAACAACATTAAGAAAAATACAGTTTGAGAACTAAACCATTAACTGAAAAATTCTCTTCCCACCCCTGTAAATCTTGTAATTTATAGGTTGAGGGGTCTAACTTCTCTGCAATCTAAAAAGGGCCTATCCATAATTGTTGAAATTTAGTGTGTTTTCCCTTCTCATCATGCGGGTGATCCCATTTAAGAACCAAATCACCTACTTCAAATTCCTTCGTTCCGACTTTGTGTTTAGCAAACCATCTCTTCATTATTTCCTGTTGGTTCTTAAACCTATATTTCGACTTGGCTCTAGACTCTTCCAACTTTAGCAGAGTATTGATTCGGATTTGTAGGACCTCATTTTCAGCTCCTCTAGAGGCTTGAGCTAGTTGAGAGGAAGGAAACAAAATATTCGAAGGCAGGATGGCTTCCTTCCCGTAGACTAGAGTATAGGGTGACACTCCTAAGGAATTCTTGGGTGTGACTCGATCAGCCCAGAGTGCATTAGGAAGAGCTATGTGCCAACTCCTTTGATTTTCTATGACTGTTTTCTTCAAAATCCTAATGAGATTTTTATTTGTAGATTCAGTGTTGGCCCATTTGTTATCTTCGTTGTCCGGACTCTCAGTCATTAATTTGCAGAGCCCTTTCCCTTTGACTATGGTCACTGGTTTGAATTATAAATCATATTCTTGTAAGCCTATTACCCATTTACCCCTTCTTTCTCCTAACTCCTTTTGTACAGAAAGAGATCGGACTGTCGGGTGTGGAACTATCACTTTGGTACGGTTCTTCAGTATATATGGTCTAAATTGCTTCGCCGCCTTAACGACTGCATAAGCTTGCTTATCAACTATGGGATAATTCAATTCAGCCCCTTGTAGGCTAGTGCTCATAACAATATGGGGCACTCATCCCCCCCTTCTTCTTTCTGCGTCAGCACCGCTGCTAATGAATTATCTGAAGCAAAAGTGTACAAGATGAATTCTTTTTCGAAGTCAGGACTCTTAAGGGATGGTGCATGAGCTATTGATGTTTTAATCTTGTTAAATGCACCCTTCTCCAAATCAGTCCACTTGAAATGGACACTTTGCTTGACCATTTGCTGCAAAGGTTTGACTATGTGAGCAAAGTCTGGTACAAACCTTTCGCACAAAATTTATTGTCCCCATGAAAGACTGCATACCTTTTTTATTATGGGGTAAAGGGATTTGTTTTATTGATTTAATCCTTTATGTGTCTATCGAGATCCCTTTATTCGAAATTACGTGACCCAGTAGCTTTCCTTCTGTAACAGCGAACACACATTTCTTTGGGTTTAAAGAAATGCCATACTTTCTACAACGTTCGAAAATCTGTTTTAAATGAAACGCATGTTCTTCTCTCTTCTTAGAAAATATCATGACATCATCCAAATAAACCACTACACTCCGGCCAATCAGACCGCGAAAATCTATATCCATAGCCCATTGGAAGTTGCTCCAGCGTTAATGAGTCCAAAGGGCATTATTCTATATGAAAAAGACCCCCACTTGGTTCTAAAAGTGGTCTTCAGTCTGTCTTCTTCCGAAACTATCTTGGTTATAGCGTGAGAATCTGTATAACAGAGAAAATGGCTAAGAGCCTGAGACCATCTGTAATATTTGTTCCATGGGTAGGACAAGGTAATTATCTTTATCATATGCACGGTTTAAATTTCAGAAATCAACACAAAGTTTGATCTCTCCAAACTTCTTTCGTACTGGCACCGAATTTGAAACCCGTTCTGAATGTCTAGCCTTTAATATGATCTTAGCATCAAGAAGCTTATTCACCTCACTTTTAATTGGAGGTTCTAGTTTTGGGTGCATCTTTCTCAGAGGCTGCTAAAAATACTTGACTCCAACATTGATTGGAATGACATGTTGTATAATTTTGGTGTCATACGTTTTGAGGTCTTCATATGTCCAAGCAAAGACATTTGTATTGCCTAAACAAGCTAATGAATTTTCTCCTTTCCCCGGGTGCACAACACTTCCCCAGGTTCACATATTTGGGATCAGCCTCTGACCCTAGATTTATCAGCTGGAATTGCAAAGAAGGACTATGTGTCTTGACATTTGCTGGTCTTCTAAACTTGGTGTCTAGATAGAACATTTGTTCTAACGTTCTGGCCCCTTTATGAATAAAATTTCCATTTTGGAGGTTTTCTTGATGTTCTTCATCATCTATTATGGCTCCTTTGAAGGTTTCATTATTCATTAGACATTCCAAGATTTGTTGATCATCATCAAACACCCTCAGATTGGTGACATTGTCTGGAACGGAGGGCCTGAAAAGCAATTCAATTGAACATATGCTATTCGTGGGTACTAGCCTTGCAGCTGAAGTAGCTAACAGGTCAGCTGCTGCATTCTTTAATCCAGGAATTGAAGTGATATTGAATGCATCAAAGTTTGTTAGTAAATCCCATACTTCATTTTGGTAAGCCTTCAAATGTGGTGATATGCAATGACTTTTATCTCGGACTTGTTTAACAATGATTTCAAAATCTCCATACACTTTTAGATTTTTTACTTTCAATTCCATTTCCTTTTTTAGTCCCTGGACTAATGCTTCGTACTCGGCTGTATTATTATTGCACTCAAATTCTAATCTACAGGAAAGGAAATATTTTTTATTTTTTTCAGGATCCATCAGGACACATCCAACTCCTGATCCTTCCAAGGTTTTGGAACCATCAAAATAAAGAATCCAAAATTCATTTTCTAGCCCTATTGAATTAGAACTACTATCTACATCTGAGACTAACTCTATTATATTACAATCAATATCATCAGCCTGTAAAATTGAAGGAGATCGGGCTGGGTATCTGAAGTGCCACTGGCTTCTTCAGCTTGATAATTTCCCGGTTCAAACTCAAGAATATAGTTCCCCAAAATAGAGTTAACTAGTTCATTCTTCCCCTCCAACTGTGTTACATTGTGTTTCATTTGAGACTCCATCAACACCTTTATCTGATTCTGGAAACCTTTGTAAGGAAACCGCAAATGTGACCAGTCATAGGCAAAATAACCATCTAGTTTCGCTGACCAGTCTCATCTCAAAACCAACCCATATGCATCTGGTATGTCTACTACCACAATGTCTATATACTAGCAAACCCTCTCATCTATTGACAAACATATCATGACATCTTCCATTTATCCTATCACTTTAACTGCAGTTCTATCTAATTGGACAACTTGTCATGTAGTCGGCTTGGGTTGACCATTTATCTGCATGCAGACTAAAAGTGGCATGACATTTACCGATGCTTCAGAGTCTACCAAAAAATTATGCACGTTGTAATTGAAAATTTCAAAAGTAAGAAGGAATGTTGGTGTTCTATATTTAGACTTTCCCCCTATACTTTCTTCACCAATCTCTTCCTCATACTGGTTATCATTTTGGGGTTTTGTTATAGGTGTCTCAAGTGCTTTCAACAACTTCTTCTTTTGTTGGGGTAAGTTGCACATTTCAAACAAAGAGATGTTTTCCTTAGTCTTTTTAATATCGTCTATTATGTCGTATCCCATTTCATCCTCGGTGGAATTCTTCTTGACATTCTCAACTTTGTTTTCTACAGACTTCACAGGCATATTGACTGTCTTAGGATTCTGACTTGTGATCACAAACTCTGGTATATTAACGGTCTTAGTATTATTTTTTATCTTCTTCATGTTCTCCTGAAGCGTCTTTATTTTGGGCATTGTCGTGTTATCTTCTTTCAGTAAGCCCCGACTCCTTGTTGTAACATTTGTTTCTGATATTTTTTCTTCCTCGGTGAATCATTCATCCTCTATACTAAAAAAAGGTACACAATCCCATAAAGCCAAAGAATCTTCTTCTTGTATCTATGTTCGTTTCTGATCCTTCTCCCCTCCATCCACAGTTTTTGTTAACTTGGAATCTAGTAACTGATTCATCACTAAAGTCATAGAATTCCTCCATTGTGGGCAGTTTTTTTTCAGAATGAGGCTACTGATGGAATGTACATAAATTTTCCATCCCTACTTCAATTAAGTTCATAGAAGGAGGACTATGAGAGGGAGGTTTGGATGTACCATTGTCATCTCTCTTTTTGTAATAAGGTTTGAATTACTTCTTGGCCTCCTTCTCTTTTTCCATGTCAATTATTTTATTTGAAAGTTTATGCACCATTTTGAATACACCATCTAATTCTTGTGACCGCTCATCTTTAGGCTTAGTTAACAACAAAGGATTTATGTTTCCAAAAGTTTTTTCCTCTGATTGTATAGGATATTGGTCTATACTCTCCATTTCGACTTCCACCTTCTCGGCTTCCTCATAAGTTTCCACTAAGGTGGGATTAACCGATCTTTTGACAAACATGGCTAGGTTGGGACCAAGAGCTGAAGTGTAATACTTAATTAAGGTGTTCTCAGCAGGTTTTATAGCTGCATCAAAGTTATTCAGATGGTCAGTAAACCTCTGAGTGAAATTATACACCCTTTCTTTCTTTTCTTTTATGATGGGAAGGAACCCTTTCATTAAAGCAGCATCGGTTCTTTGGATTCCATATTTGTTTCTAAACAATCTCTCAAAGGTGTTCCAATTTGGGATTGAGTTTTCCTATAGGGAAAACTACCATGAGGTTTCTTTACCTTGGAGAGTATGAGGGAACAATCTACAGAGTACATTTTCATGCTCTGCTGCTTGTAAACCTTCTAACGCTAGATAAAAACTTTGCAAATGATCATCCACCAAAATTCCTTCATTCGGTTCAAACTTGGGTAATGACTTATAAAAATTATGAGGCATGGCATGTAACGGAGGAATACATTTTAGAGGGGATCTATCCCTCCAAGCAGGTGGTGGAGGAGGTTGATTTGCATTCACATCTGCCATGATTCTATGTGGAGACTGGACAGGGGTTCGGAAAGGTGAGCAGTAAGGGAAATCTAGTCCTAACTAATTTAGAGGTTGCACAATCTCTTGCAAGGTTGTTTCTACCAGCTCTTTAAAGTCTTCCACTAACACTTAATCTTAACGGTAAGTACGGTATTTCTTACAAAATTATCTTCTATGCAAGGTAGAAATAATGGGTAATCCCCCAATATTCTTTGCATGCGCCCTTGTGATTCTCCTTAAATCATCAACCACCTCATTACCAATGGAATAGAGATACTCTGTGACTTTTTCTTCTGGACTACGTCTTTTAGGGAAACTCGTTTTAGAACTGTCACCGGTGGAGTATCCTCGAGAAAATGAATTTCCTCGGTGAGTCATGCACTTGCGGCCCTCCTTCTAGTGCCAAAATTGTTGAGGCCTGGAAAATCCCAGGTAACAACAGTAGGGATTCTCCCCAATAAACGTTCATAATCAGATCGTTATTGTTTGATATGGGGAATCTGTCTAGTTTACGGTCCGGTTACTATATGTCAAGTAACGGTTTAAGCTTGTCTTACTGGTTGCGGCCCAGTCCACCATTTAAGTGTATCTTTTGTTTTATTTTATATATGATATGCAAGTTCCTAATTTAAGTGCAATTGATAGAGACAACAAAGAGTTCACAATGTGATGCACAGGTTCTTACCTCTCGTCTTATTACCCCTTTTGCTTCTAAATCATAAACAGATAACAACTATGCTAAGCTAACTAGTTCTATCTAACCTATCCTCGGGGAGCAAGATTATGTTTAATGATGACTAATGTATTGTAAAACATGCATAAAGAATATTATAGATAGTTGTTCATAATTCAGAATACATGAATACATGTACAAAGATAAACAGAGAGATAGCTCATTGTTAGTTGAAGCATTCATTACTCAATATACTACACAAGTTCCATAGAAATAACAGAAAATCATTCATAACATGGAAGTAATTCATAAGTCATAACGATATCACATTTCATAGAATAATCTGAAACAGAAATAATTCGACATTCAACCAATCTATAGCGTGCATTTGAAACTTCACATCCCCTTCTCCGGCAGTAAATATGGCCTTCTTTATTATAAAAGGAAGTAGTTCTTCTTGCAATAAACTTCACAAATAATAGCATGGAAAATTCCTTTCTCACATCTACTTCACCTCTACTTATACAAAAAACAAAATGACTCTTGAGTTTCCCTCCAGCCTTTTGGGCTTCCTCGACTCTTCCTTTACAAAAATTTGTCTTCTAGTGTATGCACTTAGAAAGGAATAAATACAAAATATTAAATAATCTTCAATTTGTGAATAAGACAAAACTAAGTGGGCCCAGTTGGTGTCTTGACAAAAATGCCCCAAGCTTGTGCTTGTTCATTGATGACCTAGTACTTTGCAGGTTCCAATACACAAACTGCCACCTCATGCTTTGACAGCTAAAATTCAATGTCCTTCACCTTGGGTGTACTCTGACTCAAAGATTCTTCCAACTTGAGTTTGTGACCTGATGCTTGTATAATCCAAATCTTGATGTCTTCTTCACTAACAACTTCGAGCTTGGATATGCATTCTTCTCCTTTTTGCAACCTCGAGGCTTGATTCCGGAATGGGGTGATGTCCATTTGTTTCTTCGTTGCCACTTTCAGTAGTTCTCTAAGTGAAAGGTTCTGAGCTTCCAGCTCCTCTACTCTTTTGCTCACTGTATCTCCTTTTTGTGTTGCTTCCACGACCTGCTTCTCGAGGTCTTTCTTCTCTCCTTCAATGATGTTCACTAATAATAATAGAGAATCCTTGTCAGACTGTAAATTTTTGCATGCTTCTTTCCACTTCTCAATATTACTGATCATATCTTCATGCTTCCTCTTCAAACTTTTACCTTCACCTCTTTCCCTTTTTAGGTTTTCCTACATTTGATGAATCTTCTTCTGGTATTGTTCCAAATCAGTCATTATTTTATCAACATTATCCTCATTATCTAGGGTTGAGGCTACACCTTCCCTTGCCATAAGTCTCGGATCTTTGTCAATCCCGTGAACAATTGTCTTCTCAGTCACCATAACTCCCTGCTTTTCTCCGGTGTCCACTTTATTCTTCGTTCTCCTGACAATTCTTTTTTTATTCTTGTCATAAAAAATGGTATTCAAATCGGCCACCTCCTCTTCTTGGGATTGAATAAAAGGGATTAGTTCAATCCCTAAGGTCGAACCTGAATTTCCTTTTGTTGTGCTGCTAGATGGGACAGAGGATTCTATTGGCTCATCATAAGACTGATTTTGCTCTAGATCTGTGTGATCTTTTTATTTGTCAGTTGCCTCTAGTCTTAACATCTCATCCTCTTCCTGCCTTTTATGAGCTTCGTCTTCTTGATTATTTTTCACAGTTTCTTCTTCTACTGACCTTTTCTCGACTCTTTGGCTCTTCTTTTTTCTTCTTCTTCCATTGCCAACCACTATTCTACTTCTTGTGATAATCTGAGTGCCTCCTCTTGTCTTTTCTTATCAGCTTCCTCCTCTTGCTTCTTCTGCTGCTCAATAGATTTTCCCTTTCCACCTACTGTAGTTATCTTTTGCTTAAATCTCCTCCTTAAAGTTGTCATATTGCGTGCATTTTAGAAAATTTCTTCATCTTTATCCCAGTAGTTTGAGAACTCAAAATGTACTCCTGCTACAGCACAATAATTAGCAACTTTATCCTCAGAATCATTCCTATGGAAACTTATCTCTCCAAAGTGAAAGTATTCTAACTCCTTTACAAATTCTAATGCACTCTTCACTTTTGAGAACTTGTAACTCCGTATATAAAATGGGACTGGGGGATACACAGCCTTCTTCTGTTCAAACAGGAAATTACCAACCCCATCAATGTAAAGTTGCCTTACTACTTCCTTGTGAATAACATTACTGTCGCGTATTTTGGCCGAAGAGAAGGGGCTCTTGTTCCGCCAAACATCCTCAGATACAGACCTTCCTATGTCAGGTAATAATGCCCATTATCCTATACAATATTCAAGGTTTCTTCCGACATGCAATCACATTCAGCAAGGAATATTAACCTGAAGAGTGGCATTATGAAGTTTTCACAAATACTCTTATAGTGATTGAAATATTTGTGTGCCCACAACAACTGATATGCAACCTAGACAGGAAACTTGGCCTTATCCAATTAGCACTTCAGAGCTGGGAACGCCTGTGTGCACAAGATACAGTCAATCAGAACTGAGCTCATATAGAACTCTAATTTCTTTTGCAAGACTCCCGCCAGTGCTGCACTTATGCATGAGGACAAACTGTTAGACGCTATATTTTCCCAGTTGAAGATGGTGACTTGAGTGGCCACAAAGAAGATTACAGGTACCTAGCTCAGTTTGAAAATATTCCCATTTTCTCTTCCAAAGCTCCTATTCAACATCAATGCTATCAATCTATAGGGAGCGCGAAGGTTCGCAGTTTCATACTCCCCGGACGTCCTTGTGTAAAAATTCTTTCCGGGAACCATCATTCTTTTGACATTTTCCACCACATCTAGATTAAGGTATTTTAACCATCGTTCAGTTAGATAGTTCTGGGGAGTTGGTAGCTTATAAGCCATAGCTACATAAGTTTGGCTATAAGCAGCATAAACCTGTCCTTCAGTATTAGATAAAATCATTTTTGTTATAACATCAACCCTCGGGAGGATCCATCCTATTACTTCTGAACATGGAAAAATTTCTAGACGCGTGGCAACCTTCATGATTGTTGACCTCTATATATTGGCGTATATGGGTAAATCTTCCAATCCTGCATCTGGAACGCTTCAATTGGTGATCATTTGGTAGATATCCCCCCATTTGTACTCAGGTTTGATACCCGTGACCACTTTGGTATCTTCATATATAACCTCAACTCGGGTTATGATATCTATCTCTGGTTCTTCGTCCACATCTTGCGCCTTCTTCTTTTGTTTTCGAGGCATGTTGCTATATAAATGACGAGACTGTTTTGATCATACAAAATCATGTTAGATTCAATCTATTCCAAGCACATAACTGCAATTTTGACAAATTCTATACTAAAACAAAAATCAATTTTAATCATAAATTCCTTTACCAAATCATTGTGATGCATAATGACTAGATTCCTGTGTCTATCCTAAACGTCCTCTTATGAAAAAGAAAACACACAATAGGCTTAAAGATTTTAGGGGCTGAAAGGACAAGGTTCACGGTAACACATCTCTCATAGCCTATCAATTTCCAACACCACCAATGAGAAAAGAAAACCTGAAGATGCCTGGAATAGCATTGGTCTCTCCCTGAATAACCAGGGTTTTTACCTTAAAAGAAAAATTCCTCCATGGCATTCTGTAAACACCTCTTTCGATCGTCCAATGGCTGCAATAATGCGATATTCTAATTGATGAAACGAGGGAGTGGTGCAGATGACAAAATGCTCATCTACCTACTGCCCTCCCTCTACCAACTAATGTCAGGAAAAACCCCATGGAAGGAGATGGGCGACACCAGATGGGGAAGGCAAGAAGACCGGGGTTGTAGCTGACTCAAAAATGAAACTTTGTAAAAACAATTCCTGACCTTGAAGTCTAAAAACCTCCACAAAACTGGGAAAAACTAACCAACCAAAATGCTACAGCATGCACCTCCAATCAGCAGGATAAATCAACGAGGAATATCCTACTTGGATTGCTGATATGACTTAGAAAAGAGCGTGATCCCTGCTGGCTAAAAAAAATTCATGGACTGACAGCTCCGCATTCTCCAAATGGCTAACAATAACCGTAGAAAAAACCCCTTACGTGCTTTTATAGGCTTGATTACGGGTGAGCATAAGGAATAGTCTCAAGCGGGAACCCAGTTAGCATCAAACACATACCGAAAATGATCTTGCTAGTGGATGCGAAGACTTAGAGTGGATGAAAAGAACGGACTCGACATCGATCGGTGTTACGGAGAGAAATTCCTATGGCTTGGGGTACCACAACAGACAACTTAACTCCAGAAATCAATCCTTTCCAATATGCAATAGAAATTAAATGTCTAACACTAGAGGAACAAATCTCTTACCTTATTCCGGACGGTTGAAGTAGATCCTTGTTGAGCTTTCCAATCTTCAGCTTGAATTGTTATATTACTTCCTCAACAACAAGTAAACAATAAAATCATTCTATATATCATGGTCTTAGATATATTCTAGCATATATAATCAATAATGTAAAAGCATTTGACATAATCCCATGGATAAAATATTCATTCAAATACACATCATTGGACAGGAAAATATATTTCTATTAATATAAATCAGAGATTACAAGATACAACCTCTGACGGCACGTCTGCGAACCAGAGAAACTGAATCCCCCACTTGGGCCTCCACCACCTCAATCCTCCATCTCTCGATAGCAAGCTCACTAGCAAAGGCAAGCTTGGGAAGAACACAAAAGTGCTCCAAATGGACAAAGGGATGCAGACTCAAGTATAGTTCTGGCAACAATGGACTATAGTTTCATTGCTTCAATCTCTCTATATGCCTTCAATGTACCAAGAGGTTCCTTATATAGCTTCACAAGGGATAATGAAGGGTCGAATCTGAGTGATCTCAAGGCATATGGAAGGCCAGGAGTCGAATGAGTCGGATCCAAGTCAAGGAAAACTCCAAAAAGATTTGGACTTATGCACACATCCCAATGTATGCGGTTATAGGAGTCAAACCCGCGTATGTACGCGGTTATCTGGGAAAAAGCCGCGTATATCATCTTTTATATAGTTTTTAGGGATGACCAAGGTAACATCAAAGGATAAAATATGGTCCATGGGGTCTAAAGAGTCTGCAGCGGGACAGGGGAAGGCCATATAAAGTGTGATTCACCCGGAGTGGTGAAATCCGCTATAACAGATGCTCCCTAATGTGTGAGGACAGAGGGGTCATACGATGGCTGAAATACATTATAAGTCCATCCCAGAAGTGGAGTGATGAAGGATCCCAAATGGAAGACCAGCCACCCAATCAGCATAGTACAATGATACAACTCTGCATATAACTGCAAGTACATATAGCAGTCCCGGATACATAAGAGTACAATGGCCATGAATAGGCATAATACATGATATCACATATGTGGTCATCGCCATGTACAATATACATAGATCAGAATCTCCATGATGAAGATATACAAAGGACCATGATCTCCAAAATGGCTGAAGATATACAATAAATAAAGATCTCTATAGTGGCTGGAAATGTCTGACATACACCGGAATCAAGTCACGAGATCTGAAATCTCATGAACACTGGCACAATCAAGGAGGTAGCATATAAGAGATGCCACCAGTCTGGAAGGTCTTCTACACAAACCGCTACGAGTACATGTCCTACTATGTCAATAGAGGTGTCGAGGTCGAACATAGCAGTCCATCGTCTGATTACCGGTCATTGATGTATACCGTTAACAGACGCGAGATTACCCACCGATAATGATAATGGGAATCAAGGTACTAGAGTGCAAACTAACAAGTGTGAATAGATGTGTTGAGGTCAAACACTTGAGAGAATCCATCAATCAGGGGACATTGATGTATTCCCAAGAAACTGTTGATGGCGAGAGAACCTGCCACTAATGACTGCAAGTCTCAAGGCACTCAAAATGACTCTAGACTCCAATCCCAGAATAAATGATCTAAAGTCGATGGGATGAAATCCACTGGAAGGAGGGCATTAAGGCATCCCCCGTCATCCAACATGAGGTACTCAGCAAATATGTCTAATGTGGAATGACTCGATCATAAAGTGCACGAACCAGTAACTATACCGGGAATGGCCGACATGCAAAGTCAAGATAACTGAGGAATGGCCGACACAGGTTTCAACTTCCTTCGAACAAGAGCATAACAGCGTATGGTGACTAAATGAAGGCAACATAGACTCGATATACACACTGGGACATCTTTGTGACACAGGAGGCATCAACAGAGGCTCCATAGGGACTGGAAGCTTAACCAGTCGGTGGAGATAAACTCAAATAAACGAGTACAGCTCCTAAGTCAAACTATAACCCAACCAATGGATGTGATATACAGTGCTCTATTCGAAGGCGACACGACTCGACAGCTGCCAAAGATAACATCTTTCCTTGTCCGGCTTTTTGGTTTTTTGATTTTTTTGGTCTTTTTCAGTTATTTGAAAAGCTTGAAAAAAGAATAAACTAGCTTTATAGTTACAAACTAGGAGGAGACGAGTGTCATGAGGGCAAACAAACTAGTTCCAAGCAGTGGAACATACCTATGCTCAATGCAAGGATACATGTGTAGGATATCGACACTCGGGGGAAAATCCCCTCCCGGTAAAAAGGGAATCAAGCTGCGAAGGATATAAAAATGGCTCTGCATGGCTAGACATGAGACAAGCTCGGGCTATATGGATGAAACGCAATGTCAGTGGAGCTGGTATAAAGCTCAATAAGGCAGGCAAAGCTCATGATAATGCATTCACAACTTGACATAAGCGGAGTCCAGGGGGAAACAGGCCAGCATAAGATCAAGAGGAGTATGAGGCTCTTGCTAAATGTCATGGAAATACTATACAATGGACTCCCACACCCTAAAGGAGGAAATATCAGCATGGGCACCAAATGCAAATAAGGCACTAACTAGGGTACCCATGTAAGGTGAAGCTCTACCACTCACATCATGCCACTTCTATAGCAGCAAGAAGGTTCCGTGACATAATAGAATGGGTTCGTACCTAAGGTCGTGGTGACATGGTCATAAGGCCATGCAAAATGCAAACGGTGGTGAACCTAACCTATATGCCATTATAGACGTTATACCTGAGATCAGTATGAACGGGTCAATCCAAAGGCTGAAACGGCACTGAAAACGGTCTTCTACATCACAAATTATGTCAGAAACGGTCCAAAAAGGTTAGGAACGGTCAAAACTATAGTAAAGGGGGTAAAAAATTTCAAATATTTGAAAAATTTTCTATAAATAGTGAAAAGTATAAATCATTTGAAACTTTTACCCATTGGAGCTCTGATATTCAACTGCAAATTCCAGGAGATCCAGCCGGCGGAATTCAAAACCGTTTCTTCCAGGTATTTACTCATGCTCTCCTCATGCATTTCAATATAAGTTTTACAAGTTTTCATGGTCAAATGAGGTTTTTAAGGCCAATTCTACATGAGCACTGTGGCCCATGCGGGTATCGAATCTTTTTCCGTGTATAGGGATGGATATACGCGGAAAAGGGGCTAGAAACCGCGTACATACGCGGATGTTCGTAAAACAGTCGCGTATGACGCCGCGCAAGTGGATTTACAAGAATCTAATGGAAATTGGGTAATTTCTCATGCAGGATGGTGCTAGAATGGAGAGAGCGCGAGCATGGTGAAGTAGAGGAAGCTGTAAGGGCTGACGTAATGGCTCAACAAGCTCTAAGAAGATGCGGACTCTACAAGTTTTGGTGCCTTGGTGGCTTGAGGGCCAAACCAAGACTGCTAGAGATGCTGGTAAACTATTTGGATCCAGACTCAGAGTCCTTCAGGATAGACGGGATGTCTCTCACTATAGAGGTGTAAGACATATACTTCATCACAGGTTTATCTAGACGAGGGGAGGTGGTGAACCTTCGTTCCCGAGGTGGGCCAGGCGGTGGGCTTACTATCGATGAGTACGTAGCTGTGTACTGCTACCCAGATACTGAGAAGGTGGGGAGTCAAGTCCCTACCAATGCTATACAGGTGCTAGGCCTAAAGGCCATACTACTAACGCTGGGCAGGATAGCAAGCTTAGCCTCACTCCATCAGGCCTCGCGACCACTGATGTACTATGCGGTGGAGTGCATGAGACCGACCATATATGACTGGAGTACTACACTACTGAGCAACATGAAACACCAGCTCAGTGAGTGTAAGGCAGGTAGGATACGGAACTTCGGGTTCAGTAGCATATTGAGAACGTTTTTCTTCGAGCGTGTTCCAGGATTGAGCCCTAGAGTGTACGTTCCTCTCCACGGGGTTCGAGATCCGGCCCAACGACATTGGGCAGATGCTATGTGTAGACTGGGGGGTGATAGGGTGGCCAACCCATATCCAGCTGACTTCTTTCCATGGTGGCGATGACAGATTGTTGCCATAGATGACTACCCCTATGGAGGGATAGATTTCCGAGGGGACCTGGACATGCCATTGCCACCAGGATCGGCATACGGAGAGATAGGTACCGAATCTCGACTCTCACTCTTTTTAAAATTTTTGAGTTATTTCATTTTTTTGTGTTTTCTTGATTATGTGAAATCAAAAAATACCTGCTTTTGGGTGACAACACATAGTGACATCTACCATTCATGTGCAGATGTAGGACCACGGTGACCAGAGGGCTTCCCACGTCATAGACGAAGGGGAAGAGGGGACGACATCACAGGTGTGGATGCGGAGCGGACGCTCCAGGGAATTCATACCAACTTTGTGCGACTGACTCACAGGGCTCCCATGGCGCAAGTCGAGGACTTGCCTAAGGCCATGCAGCGACAGGTGGTGGGTGTGCCACGCGCATGGGTGCATTTATTCCGACGGCTAGCTAGATCCGTAGTGACGTATCATGATCATAACCGTCCCCCTCCACAGGATTAGACACCTGGGAGTATATATGTTTTGTACGACCGTGTATTATGTGATGGAAGCTTTGAAATCTCCACTTTTGTATATGACACTATGTATTACCACATTTTTGATATATATAAAAAGTTTTATGGTGATCGGTTTATTTATTTACATGTGTAAAAATGTTTGTGATTAATTTATTATGAATGAAACAAATGCCAATCTAACACGTAGTTAGCATATGAGTCAGCAACTTGATTATCATTTCTTAGAATGTGTATATATGTAATACTGTCAAATTGTCGTTCTAACAATCTCACATGTAAGAATCTTCTCAATAACGTCAGATCTCTAACATGGTACAAACCATTGAGCTGTGACACTACTAACTCCGAATCAAGACGTACCTCAAGAGATAGAACGCCATGTGAAATGGCATCGCGTAGAAGCTCGATAACGGCACTATATTCAGCAACATTGTTGGAAGATGGCCGTAGACATACACCTCCTGAAGACAGTACCTGACCCATAGGAGTATAAATCATCCAAGCAGCAGAGGCTGAGTGTTGAGTGTGACGGCTTGCACCATACGCGAATCCTATGTAGGTGGAAGATTCCATTGACATCTGCCACAAGAAACGAAAACTAATCACAAACTCGATCACGATAAAAAAGACCTAACTATGCAAAGTTGTACAATAGTATACAACAAGCAGCCTTGGCTAAAGATCATGCATAGTACTTTTTGAGATAGAGCCCATTTCTAGGCTCCACCAAAGCTGTGCCTTCATAATCGACTAACTCATAGGGACCCTTCTCTAAGACACGCTTGACCATGTAAGGACCATGCCACATAGGATTAAACTTCCCTGCCCCCAAGGGTTCTTTCGATTGATCCCACAAAAGGACCAAGTCTCCTTCACTAAACACTCTTGGACGGACAGACTTGTCATATTGGACCTTAACACGATGCTTATTAACCTCTAGAGCCACCAAGGCATCTCGATGCTGCTCATCAAGCTGCTCGAGGTGGACCAAACGCTCCTCCAAAGGTGAAGTGTCTGGTAAGAGTTCCACAGCTAGCTTCAACGAAGGAATCTCGCATTCAACCAGCAATATCGACTCCACTCCATGCACAAGATGATATGGAGAAAAACCAGTGGCAGTATTAACCGCGGTTCGATATGCCCACAAAGCAGGGTCCAACATAATATGCCAATTCGTCTTGCTCTGTGCGATGGTTCGTTGGAGAATGGACTTAAGTGATTTATTCACTGCTTCAACCTGTCCATTCGCTTGGGGGTAATAAGAAGAGGAGTGCTCTTGCTTATACCCTAACTTGGATTCCAACTCTTTCATCATACGGTTCTGAAAGTGAGAGCCATGGTCAGTGACAAGCTCTTTCAAAATCCTGAACCAAGTAATGATTTGGTTGAATACGAAGTGAGTGGCTGTCTCACCGTCGGATTTTACTGTAGGCATTGCCTCAGCCCATTTTGTGAAATAATCTACAGCCACTATAATATGATGGTGCCCCCTAGCCGAAGCTAGGCTGCAATCCATAAAATCAAGCCCCCACTTGGTGAAGGGACCGGCGGTGATAATGGGATGTAACGGGGCAGGCTTCGAGCGCATATTCCGTGCAAACACCTGGAAAGGGTGGCACCTCTTGACCGTATCAACACAATCTTTAAAGATCGACGGCCAGAAATAACCCACTCTCAAAATATTTTGAGCTGTAGAAAGCCCAGATAAATGACCACCACACGCCCCTCTGTTGCAATCATTCAGCACAACCTCAGCCTCCTCATGAGTTAAACAACGTCGTAAAATGGAATCTACCCCACGGCGGTACAAAGTATTGTCCACTATAAGGTAGTTCTTAGAGACGTGACGTAATCGTCGTCGTTCATCTCGCGAGAGGTGAGTAGGGGTCCTCCGTGTTTGCAGATATACTTTGATATCTCCATACCATGGGTCAAACGTTGTGATTAATAAGATGTGTTCATCAACAAACGTATCTTCACAAACCGACTCCTCAGCCTCGCTCGGAAAATCCGATATAATCTCTACAAAAATAAACGATTTCTTTGACTTTGCCGAAACAAATTCGAGATCAAACTCTTGCAGAATGACAATCCATTTATTATACTTTCCCCCAATGATCCTTCATGTGAGGACGAACTGAAATGGATTGACATGGGCCACAACCGAGGTCTGGCGAAGGAGTATATAATGTCTCAAACGTTGAACCGCATGTACAGTTGCTAAAGCAAGCTTCTCGACATGAGAATAATGAATCTCTGCGTCAATATTGTTTCGGCTCAGATAATATATGACATGCTCCTGGAGCTCCTCATCCTCCTGAACCAATACCATACCAATCGTCTCTAAATACGCGGCCACATATAATAGGAAATCACGGCTATAATTCGGAGGACTAATCACCGGGGCCGATGCTAGGGCTTGCTTAAGAGCATCGAAGGACTCCTGGGCTCGCTCATCCCATTCAAAGGGAGTATCCTTGTTCAAGAGACGCATGAAGCCTCTAGTCAAATTGGCAAAATTGACCACAAATATTAGCAAGAAGTTTTCCATACCTTGCAAACACTGAAGATGACGAATATTATTCGGGGAAGACAATTGAAGTATTGCCTCAACCTTTAAGGGATCGACTCTTATGCCCTCCTTTGAAACGATGAATCCTAATAAACAACCTGACTTTACGCAAAAGATGCACTTATGAGGATTTAATCGAACCAAATAGTGTCGGCATCTTTCGAAGACCAATCTCAAGTGATATGAATGACGCATTCTCATACGAGAATGAGCAGCAAGGTCATCCAAATATACTTCAATAATAGACTTGAGATCATGGAAAATCAAGGTCATTGCCCGCTGAAATGTAGCTCCGGCGTTTTTAAGGCTGAAAGGCATTTTTTGATATGCAAACGTTCCCCAAGGACAAATAAATGCAGTCTTATGTTGGTCCTTAGGTTTAATCTGGATCTGATTATATCCGGAAAATCCGTCCATAAAGGAGAACACCTCGCTACCCGCACACTCATCCAAAATCTGATCTATAAACGGTGTGGGGAAGTTATCCTTAGGACAAAGACGATTTAAATCACGGAAATCAGTGCATATTCGGATCACTCCCTGCTTCTTATCCACCGGAACGGGGTTTGAAACCCACTCCTTCAAGGGAACGGGATAGATGAAACTGGCTTTCAACAGCTTCTCTATCTCTGCCTTAATGGCGGGTGGTTTCCTAGGATTCACGGTGCGTAAATGTTGTCGAATAGGCTTAGCGTTGGGGTAAGTCTTAATCTCATGTTCGACAATCCGAGGGTCAATACCTGGCATCTCATCATAAGACCAAGCAAAAATATCACAAAATTCCTTGAATAGCTCGGTATATTCGAGAATCTCAGCTTGGGAACAATCCGCCCCAATATAGACATTCTCAATGGTGCCAGGATTTCGAGAGATGTTGATAGAAATCGTGGAAGATATGTTTTCCATGTTCCCATCAACCATCTGACCAGGAGAGATTAATGGAATCATGGGACTACCAACTCTCTGACTAAGGATCTCCCTATAATCCTCATGCTCCAAACAGTCAAGCGGTGGAAGGAAATATGATCTATGATGAAGTTCCTCCCATGGCGGCTCAACACCCGACATAGCCTCGATAATCGCTTCATCGGAAGGAAAAACCGTATCCAAGCAGTCGTGGGCATGAGAAGACTGTACTGCCCATGCAGGCAGCACATAGGGGTCTTCCTCCTCTGTCCGCGAAGAGGAAGAACAAGGCTCCGCAACATCCATAAGATTGGCTTGATAAGTTATCATGGTTGCAGGAAGCGGCACGTTGGTCTCGACAGGCTCACTCGAAATACTCAGTGTAGGGAGAATCCAAGGGTCTCCCATATGAGTCGTGTGAAAAGACACTGAGGTCATAGAAGACGAAGCCTTATCGGAACTAGATCCTATCATGAGGACCGGCGCAGGACAACTAAAGCTCCCCATAAGGGATGGATACATGCCTACACCCACACTCCCAGTTGTCGGCTGAGAGTGTTCAACGACCGGAACCGAAGTTCTCGAAGATGCAGTAACAGGGGAATTCTTGAATGCCATTTGATCAATCATTACAATCTTCCCGTTATGTGGAAAGCATACAACGCGAAACATGGAAGAAGCAATGGCTTGCATACTATACATACAGTTCCGACCCAGTAAGAGATTGTAGTCGAGGGGTGCATCAACCACCTCAACCTCTATCGCAACGGTCTTCCCTCCCAAACAGAATTTAAGGGAAGGAATGATGCTGTGCGGCCTAAAAGATCTCCCATCAAAAGCAGTTAACATAGTCGCTGACTTCGACAACTCAGGAGAACCAAGACCCTTCCAACAAGACAAAGACATCACAGATGCAGCAGCGCCCTTGTCAATCACAGTGCGCTTGATGATCATATTAATACATTCTACGTCTACCAAAAGTGACAGATAGTAGGGCAAGCGAGGCTAATGACCTGCGGTTTCAAATTTGATCACCAAGCAAGAATCATCACCGTTCACACCAAGAGAAGAAATCAAAGCCTTCCTTTGCGAAGGACAACTCTGAAGCACTTCCAATGCCGACATCGCACAAGGAGTATGGCCCAAATCCTCGACAACTGAATAATTCTGGGCGGCTCGGGCATTTGGATTATGCCCTGAGCACTTAAGTACCCCCTTAGGAATGCGAGGTGCAGCTTCAGGTTTGTCCACAGGTTTCTCAATGCGCAAAGGAGTTCCTGGTGGATCGGGTTCTTTTCCTGGGTTGGGTTGTGACGATCCATAATCTTTCGCACGAGTCACAACCTTGGCAGTGCGGACCATGTTAATGCACCCACGAGCACTAGCTTCTGGTGGATCATTCTCACTAGATTGCTCCTGGGACTTCGAGTTCATATTCTGGTTATGCGGTAAAGGGTTCGTTAGCACAGTTGGGCCTTGTGCTAAGAGTGTCGAAGCTTCATCAATTCTAGGGCACAAGTAAGTGAGGTGATCATCCTTACATAGCTTGCAAGGGAACTTAACCTTACGTTTAGCTTGCTTGTCTCGACCAGCATTCTGACCGTTCTTGTCATGATTGGAAGCATTCTCATTCTTATTTCCACCCTTTCGATTATTATTCTTACCCTTTTTCTTATTCCGTCCGGGTTGCTGGTTACCCTTCTGGTCCGATGATTTCATAGAAAGTACACTCGCCGTTTGGGCGGGTTGAGACGAAGCCGTAGCTTGTCTCGAGGTAGATTGGTTGAGCGACAATTGACTAACTTGTTTTGCAACCGAATATGTAGGTTTCGCACTTGCACAACCCACAATGCCATCGGCATGTGGTCCAGGTTTGACCTTGGGATCGAAACTAGAACGAGGAGCGTTGGGAATAATCTCATACAACAAAACGGACTGAAGTCCAGTTCATGCGCCCTAAAGATTGCTTGTTCCTCATTCTGCACTACGGATGTGGAAACATCCTTCACGATATATGGCAATAAAGACTTGAGGAACCACTCGAGAAGGAACTCCGGCGGTATAAAGGCTTTAATTAATCTCTTCTGTCTACGCCACTCCTGAATATGATCAGAAATATGGGTGGCTTTATCTTTCTGAAATGTCGACAAGAGTTCAGTACCAACATCATAATGCACTGGTAGCTGGAAGTGATTAAGAAAAGTCATCGCAAGATCGTCGAACAAGGTAAAGGCTCCCTTTGGTAACTCTATATACCATTTCGCCGCAGGCCCTGTGAGGGTGCGTTGAAATAGTCACAAGCGGACTGAGTCCTGATGTAATGAATTCGAAGAGCACCAAAGGTGAAACGTGGTAACGTGTTCACTCGGATCCTCTCCCGGTTTTCCTTCGAACTTAGGTATGTCCAAAGGAAGCTTGGTAGGGACAGCCGGCCAAGCTGGGTCATGAGCCACAGGATCGTTCGTAAGTCTCAATAAGTTAGGAAGGTTAATCGTCGCGAGGAAAGGGAGCTTAGCATGATGAGGTCGATGGACTGCTCCCTGGTTCACATAGGTTTGAGCACCACCATGGCCTTGGCCATAGTGTCCTCCTCCTATATGACCTGTATAAGGTGACGTGGAAGTACCATATTAAGGTGGACCTTGACTAGTAGGAGCTACAAAGCCATAATTAGGAGAGTAAGCAGGTTGTTGATACCCACCTCCGTAAGGTGAAGAAACCTGTCCATACTGCGGACCGTAATAAGGTCCATAGGTCATCGCATGCGATGTCCCATGGGACACTCCGTAGGTAGGAAGATGAGATCCGTAAGGAGGAACATACATACCCAAAGTAGGTATATATGCCCCGAACGTAACAAGCTGACCACTAGAGGGGTGGATATAGCCTCCCGAAGCAACGGGTGGTATATAAACATGAGACACAATCGGCCTAGTAACCGCAGTATGGACCTGACTCGTAGCCATATATTGGCTCAAAGGACCACGTGGGTAATATGGAGGATGTACATTTGAAGAACTCGGAACCGAGGACGAAGGAATCTCTGTAATAAGATATGTACTAGTGCCTATCGTCACTCGTCTCGGACCTGGTATCCTAATCGGATCGCTAGCCCTAGACCTAGGAGGGGGATAAGATGGAGCTTCCACCACTGGAATGGAAGGTGCAATGTGACTAGTAGTCCCAAACCTCTCCGCAAGGTAAGGAATGGGATTGCCCCCAGGCATAGTGCTAGGCTCGGAATCGGATTCGACATGAAATGTCAAATCGTGCATAGGAAAACCAGTCGTAGCATAACTACCGTAGCTGGTGGGTGGAAAGTGAGTCTCAGCATCTTCCGGCATTTCATACCGGTAATGTGGCAACGGGGAATCAGCCCTAGGGTGAGTAGGTCTATCATGCAAAGATCCTATCTGGGAAATCACAGGACTGAACTCAACTAGGTCAGGCGAAGGATCGTATGTAGGAGTAAGTTCCCCATCGTCAATACGAACGGGAGGAGGTGGCTCAGGAATAGTCTCTGAATGATCCTCCATGGTCTGTGCATCAGTGTGTGACATAGTCCGCCCGGACTGCCTAGGTCTCTCTCCCAAAGGAGGAGGAGAAGTGGAAGGCGAAAGTCCTGCTAAGCGACGAGAACGACACAGAACCGCACTCGAATCCACAATGACTCAACAAAAAGAAAAGACTCTCTATTTACGTAGACCCTAGGCCAACTAGCGTGCACAGAGCAATCACTAATAAAATCTAAAGCCAAATGCAAGCAAACAAGGGCTGGATAAGTGAGCTCCCGAATGTGGCCGGTATGTCTCGCCTAAGAGAGGCTTGAGAGGCCCTTGTCACCACAAGCGGAGGTACGGAACCAATTATTGTGGCCCTCAGCTTCAACGCGTAAAGCGACTGTGCTGTCTGACCCCAACCTGGCCGAGACACATGCAAAATAACCTCTACACGTACCCCCTCGATATCCTAGGTAAGGTCACTAAGGTCACCTCAATATAATCAAAGCTCAGGCGGATAGTCGGAGGCAGGATTGACCGTATGTGCAGGGTAGCAAAGCCCGAAACTCCCGAAAGAGCCCCCAGATACGAATACAATCCTGGCTATATCGTTGGTGCTACACAGTTATCGACCAGGGGTCATCCCAATCAATAACCGCTCACACTGCCTCGTGCTTAACTCCCGTTTGAGAGGAGGATCCTGAGAACAATGGTTATACCAAGGGTTTCACACACTCCCTGGACAAACACCTAAATGTTGTTGTTTAGTGATCTTGGAGAATTAACTTACAATGAACTATTCCAAGATCCTAAAACCTAAGCTTGTTGGTGCACCCTAGAAAAGAAAAGAATGTAATTCATTTTAATTAGCGTTGATTTTAGTTGGCTTTATTACTCAAAAATAGGATATGGTCGTGCAACTAGTGGTGTTATGACGCAACAAGAAGTAAAATGCACACCTAACAATCAATGCAAATGCATTGTGTCCATGTAAACAGGGTATGCGTACTACGTGAAATGCACAATTTTTCTTCAAATGTTGAATGCAAATTTTCCTATATGAAGCTCTAACTAGTACTCCAAAGCAAATCTAGATCTAGTGCAAGTACAATGCAAAGTGCAAAATGCAATGCATTATGATAAGCAAATGTTTTTGGATTTTTTGAAAATATAAGAGATGCAGAAAGCAAAAGAATGATTCTACCACCCTCAGACTCTGCAAGCACACATAGACAATATTCAAGCAAAGCACTAAGGTAAAATAACTCTAACGCACTAATCTCAAACAAAAAATCAAAAATTCCATGACAAGAACTTTCCTAAAAAAAAAATTAGGCTAAGAAAAAACGTTTCCAGTCAGAACCAGAGGTCAAAACAGACTCAGGAAGTGCCAAAGGAGACTCGGCAACTAACAATATTCACCCAGCAACCAATTAAATTCCACAAAAAGGGAAAAATCCAGGGTATATGCGACTGTTCGCTGTAAACCCGCGTGTATACGCGAAAATCCCAGAGGAAACCGCGTGTATACGCGACTGTAAATCAAAAACCTGTGTACGGGAAGAAAAGGTGCATAAAACAAGGCAAACAGACAGGTTGAGACCAACTTCACTCCAATCAGACTCTACCAGGCATACATGCCCCCAGACCCGACACAGAAACAAGAGAGAAAGAGCAATTCAAATACATTGAATGCCAAGAAAATCACCCCCAAAGGACAACTACTAGGAACTCCCCAGCGGAGTCGCCAATTCTGTTACGGAGAGAAATTCCTGTGGCTGGGGGTACCACAACAGACAGACTTGACTCCAGAAATCAATCTTTCCCAATATGCAATAGAAATAAAATGTCTAACACTAAAGGATCAGACCTCGTACCTTATTCCGGACGGTTGAAGTAGATCCCCGTTGAGCTTTCCAATCTTCAGCTTGAATTGATATAATACTTCCTCAACAACAAGTAAACAATACAAGCATACTATATATCATGGTGTTAGATCTATTCTAGCATATATAATCAATAATGTAAAAGCATTTGACATATTCCAATGGATACAATATTCAATCAAATACACATCATTGGACAAGGAAAGATAGTTCTTATTAATATAAATCAAATATTACAAGATAGATACAACCTCTGATGGCACGTCTATGAATCGGAGACACTGAATCCCCCACTTGGGCCTCCACCACCTCAATCCTCCATCTCTCGATAGCAATCTCACTAGCAAAGGCAAGCTTGGGAAGAACACAAAAGTGCTCCAAAGGGACAAAGGGATGCAGACTCAAGTATAGTTCTGGAAACAATGGACTATAGTTTCGTTGCTTCAATCTCTCTATATGCCTTCAATGTACCAAGAGGTTCCTTATATAGCTTCACAAGGGATAATGAAGGGTCGAATCCGAGCGATCTCAAGCCATATGGAAGGCCAGGAGTCGAATGAGTCGGATCCAAGTCAAGGAAAACTCCAAAAGGATTTGGACTTATGCACACATCCCGATGTACGCGGTTATAGGATTCAAACCCGTGTATGTACGCGGTTATTTGGGAAAAAGCCATGTATATCATCTTTTATATAGTTTTTAGGGATGATCAAGGTAACATCAAAGGATAAAATATGGTCCATGGGGTCTAAAGAGTCTGCAGCGGGACAGGGGAAGGCCATACAAAGTGTGATTCACCTGGAGTGGTGAAATCCGCTATAACAATTGGGCGGTTGAAAACTAGTCTGCCGAGATGGGTAAAATGCCTTAAAAAACCAATCGGTAAGAAAAATTACTAACACCGCTCCGTCGTCGGAGCAAAATTTGGGAATACATCAGATATGCATCAGACTGTGCATCCAAAGCATCGGTAGGAAACATCACTAGACTCTCGGAACACTTGGAAATAGCTAGCTGAAACGGCAGATAGAACCATAACAAAACTTTCGTGGAGATCGAAACAGGAAACGACAAGGGAGACCCGATGTGTCGAAAAGGATTTGGACTAGGCATCCGGGAGCATCGGCAAGTGTTTTCCGATAACATAGACCAAGGTACATCCGATGTATCGGAAAACTTTTCGGAAGCGCTTGACAAAGAGAATCGAGTGGCTAGAGCACTACGCTTCCAATACGTCGGATGAACTTTCAAGAGTGCATCCGATACATCGGGTAAAAGAAAAGAAAGCTTCTTTGCAAAAACTTAAGTCATGAGACAAATCTTGGGAGATAAAGATAGACTTTCAAAGCTTTTCTAAAATACTAAAAGAGTAGGGGGGCCCTAAAAGTCAAAAAAAAATTGGGATGATAGTTGCAACAGCAACACACGTACGGAGATCTTTTCTCGCTGTACATCCTTTTACCTCCCCCGACCGTAGGAATGGTGGCATAAGACATGTCAATTTGCAGGCTCCCTTTTAACTTGGAATTCTAGGATCTAGACAACAACACGCCAAAATTGGTGGGAATATATGCCATGACCACATCCATCACCACAGTTTTGGAAGGTAATTCTGTCAGAGTCACTACCATATCTTTAATCAACTCTAGACATTTCACCTTTCGAGAATCAAAAGAGTACAAATATTTGTAAGGTTGAGTGACTTCTAACCCCAGACTCTCTACCACCCCTTTTAGCATCAAATTATGGGATTCCCTTTAATCCAACATAGCATTATGTACAACCATATCATGCACATTTAAGCTCATATAGAAAGGAGGAACCTCCTCCTCATCTCCATTTTCGATCCTGGTCCCGAAACTAATCGTGGGAGCATCATAATTTACCTCTAGGATGTCGAGTTGAAAAAATCCTTGACCTTTAACCATACCTGTTATCTTATCCCTGTATTCTTTATCCCTTAACAATTCATTGAAGGAAATAGATATTTTTACCTTGGAGAGTTTCTATAAGTTGAAAGCAGGCATGGTCTTTTCCACCTCTGCAGGTGTTGGTGGCGTAACGTCCTTCACCTTTCCACCTTATCCGTAGGTTCTTTGCATGGGACCTGTTCCGTTTAGTTTTCTTTACTTCTATCATCATCTTGCAGGCTAGTGGAGGGCTCATTCGGATTTGTCTTACCTCTATTGAGAGTGACGTCTCTACTCCTCAATTGGATCTTCCTCTTGACCTCATCTATGGCATGCATATACCCCCTCTGGTAATGCTCTGATTTTTCTTCAAGGTCTTTCGACTCCTCCTCCTGGGCATACAGATTATGCTCTGCTACTGTGAGGTATATGTCAGAGTCCAAATCTCCAAAATGATGGATTTGATCTTCAATAGGTTCTTCTTCACCTTGGTCGTCGACATAATTTTCGGGAAAAGGTGGTTGTATATACTGAGCATTTGAGTTTCGGGGGTTTCTGGCCTCTCTCTGTCTGATTTGAGGAGGTTGAGGAGGGTTGGGCCTCCTGAAATTTGGGTTCCTGATTTGGGGCTCATTTTGCTCCCAGTTCTGCGATCCATTATCTACGGAGAATTTAACCATCAGATTTTCTATCGTCTTCAACATCATTTCAAACTTTACGTCGCTATCAGAAGCAACGAAGGTGGAGGGACCATCTTCTCTGACTTTCCTCGTATCCTTTTTATGTCTGATATTTTCGCTCACCATCATGTTAGCTTCCACCTCCAATGTGTCTTGAAACATTGCAAGAAGATTTGTCAACTTCCTTTCCCTCAATAGTAGAGCAAAATCATTGTCAAAAGTATCGGCGTAATGTAACTTTGCAACACCCACTGGTGGTTTGATGTCGGCAAGAATAGAATTATACGTTCTCATAAACCTGCTGGAAAATTCATGTACGGACTCGAAACCACCTTTCTTCAGGTTGTTCTACTAGGACAGGACTTGTACGAGGATTCTTTTATCATCCCACCTTTCCAAGAACGCAATATGGAAAGCTGCGAACGTGCGAATAGACCTAGCAGGAAAATATTTGAACCACTTCTTCGCTTCCCCCAAGAGGCTCAATACGAACAACCTCATCTTTACGTCGTCTTCATCTACCAGATCCAGGTCTAAGAAGTATTCAAACCTATTATCATGTTGTTTGGCTGTGAAGTTTCCTTCCCCATCATAGAATGGGATTCTCTGGGCATAATATTGAGGAAGGTCATGTAACGATAGGAAAATATAGTGGGGAAAAACGGACGACCATTAGTCTGGGGGGGTTCGGAACTATAGGAAGGACTCGGAAGACAAGGTGATTTTGCACTACCGGGGGGGTACAGGTTTGAAATTTTTGGAGCACAAGGTTTCTAGTCCTCAAAAGGTTTTTTCGGAGAGAGTCTAGCAGATATGCTTCCAACCTATCAGGGTTCACTGTGGTGTTCTTCAAATTCGTCTCTGATTTAGATTTTGGTAGGGATATTTCAAAGCAAGCTTCCTCTACAGAACCTTGGACGCTATGAAATTCTTAGGTAGAGGAATTTTCAAAACGAGGAATAGCTAACTGATATTTTCCCTTATTCCTAAACGGTTTATTGAAGTTATCCAAACTTAGAAATATTTTGGTGTCGGGATCACCTCTTGTATGCAGCTGCTGGGAAGCTAGAATGTCTTTTGTATGCAGTTCAGCCACGATGTGGAGTCACCAGGAAAAATACAAAACCTTATTTACTTGTAAGGGTATCCCTTTGCCCGCGGAAACCTGTTATCCTTTGAGTATTTGTCATTCTTCCTAGGGATGATCTTCAATATCATCCCCGAAAATGACGCCAGTTTGTTAGCACTCAGAATCGCACCCAAGGTTGTGGGAAGGCGGACCCTGAGGTAACAGCAGAATCACTTTAGGAAAGGCAGCTGGCTTCTCCAATTCCAGAGAGGGATATCTCACAGATGTATAACAAGGCCAAACATAATGTCACAAAATGGATATCAAATATTGGTGGTTGGAAACAAAATGAAGATATATCGGGCTATGGAGTCAAAAATCCCAAGAAAACAAAGCAGTTTGCATAGGAAAACGCTTGCATGAGCAAGGTAGTGTCTCGTTCATGGTCTTTATGTTTGGGGTCTTGTGGGAAAAGCATAATGATGACAATCCGCTAGCATAGAGCACCGCAGGGATGAATTCCACGCCAGTTTTGGAAGAAGTTTTTGGTGGATACCAGAGACAATGGCATAAGCATATGAGTATGAATTCCTAACCATTATACATTGAGTCTATGATCTGAAGAAAAACATAATGTAAAAGATAGCAAGAAGGACATGCACGTAAGGAAAAGAAAATCACAGACTGTAATTTGGAAACACACAAGAATTCTTGCATTCATATAACCAGCATTCGGCTCTGCACTTGTATTAATTCAAAAAAGTATTACAAACACAATAGTCTTGCAAATTCAAAACCAACCAATCCTTTCTCTTTCTGTGAGGAGCATATTTAAACTGTTTGGGCCCCTGAGACCAACCTCGAAACAAGGCCAAAATTAGTTACAAAATTGGCAACAAATTGTATCGTGGCATTCTCCCATGGGCGGCATAAAACAGAAAATGATGCGGGTAACATCTCCATTGTACCCCAAGAGATGGTGTGTCTTAAAAATACCGGCTCGCTTGACTACTTCACACATGTATCTTCAGTTCCAGTTGTCGTTAGAGCCCATCATCCTTGGTGTAACCTATGTTCGGATTTGCTGTAGTTTTCGATCACTTTCCATTGGTTAACTGTCAATATCTCTAGCTTTACCATTTCTTCTACCAATACTCCAAGTTCTAGGTTCTCCAAATAAGAAGGTGCTGGTAACCTTGTGGACAAAGCTTTGAAATCAAATAATAACTCAAATTCCCCAGACAATTTTTTGATCACAGTCGTGCCTAAAAGCGATTGTTGAGCCATGTCCTCGAATTGCCTATGTTCTTTCCTGCACTCAACCAATTTGTCATAATACTCTTTTTGGGACAGCATTGGTCCCTTTTCTTCCCAGAATAAAGGGAGCCCCCTTTGGACCAAAGGTTTAAACAATGCAGGAAAGTCATCATCCTGTTTGCGTATGAAATTCCATTTTGCCTCGACCATCTTTAAATGGCGTTGTTTGTGAACCGCTCTTCTGGCCCATGTGATGATTGGGATCCTGTCCTGGATGTTTCCTCGTTTGATGTCTTCGTCTGTCAAACAGTTCAGGAAATTGATTGCGCCTTTAGTTTTGTCCAAGGGTCTTTTGTGCATGTCTAACTTAGTTGTCTGGATGTTTTTTTTGGCCGCCTGTATGGTGCTTTCCTTATCTTGGATAAAATCCAAGTATGGACGTACTTTTTTTGCTTCCACTATTATCATGTCCCAAATGAGGTGTTCGCCCCTATAAGAGACTTCTGGCCTGAAACTTGTTTTGTTAATTCGTTGTTCTTATATTCTAATTCTTTGCAACGCTCTTCCACCTTCTTCTTCAACTTTTCTTTGACATTAGCCATGTCCATCAAGTCCTGATTCTATTTTCTTAGGCCAGTGATCTCTATAGATTTGAGACTTACCTGGGACATGGCCTGGGAGAGTGAGTCTGCACCAGATATTTCAGATGATTGGGCTGCAAGTACTGACTGTTCTTGAGACTTTTCCTTTAGTTCTTTTAACTCCCTTTCCAACTCAGCCTATTTTGCTTCGAAGGCTCGTTTTTCTTCGGCCCAGAGCTCTGCATCTTTCTTCAATTTTCCATCCTTCCCTTCCTATCTGAGTAGTTTGTCCTTACAATCGATCAACTTGGTGTTTAGGGTCTCCTTGTCCTTTCCAACCTCAGTCAATTCAGCACTTTGTATAAGCCGAGTAGATGGGATTTCTATATTTTTTTTCAATAACTGGATCGTACTTTCCTTGTCCTTTAGTATCCTTTGTCTGGTGGTACCCTTATCTCTCGAGTTGTCTTCCATAGATAGATCTATCTAGAGCTTCCTGATCTGGGTCTGGTAAGCCTTGTTTTCCACCCTCTCCTTTCGGAGCATCTATTCAACTCTTTTCTTACCAGCTGTTAATTTGGATATTTGTAAAACATCTTGGAGCACGTCAATGTAGAGGAAGTCGCTTATCCCTTAGTGCAAATTAATTATGTCATTTTTAGGGAATCTTTTCCGATCTACCTTTAAATCTGCTACTTTGTCTCCTGTGCTCACGGCCAAATTCAATGTGCCCTTGGTCAGGTCTCTGACCGTCGCCAAGGAGGGCCTCTGGCCTGACAATTTGTCCACCTCTTCATACAACTTCGATCTTTCTTCAAAGGCCTTTTTACCAACTTCTCTGTAATTCTCCAGTAGCTTGGCTTTAGACTTGTATTTACTTACTGCTTCTTTAGGAACACTACTGAACGTGTATTGTTGATTCGCGAAGGATGGACCTTTAACTTTCACAATTTTCTTTTTTCCCTTATCCTTGGCACTCTGCGCGAGTTCATCTGATTCTTCAATTTTCTGCTTCTTAGGTGTCCTGGTCGTCTCTCCTTCCTCTACATCCATGGCCTCTGGGTATTCTCTTTTATTTTCCCTCTCAGACAGGCTGGCCAAAGGGGTGATTTGTGTGGCTGTGGCTATAAGGCAGGAGAGGTCTAGTTGAGGGGAACTCTCTACCAGTGCATAGGAGGTCGACCTTTCTAGCATATCTTCATCGGAGTTAGTCTCTCCAGGGTACTTCATCCAGTTTTCCCTCTCCACCAACCCTACCACTTCAACATGTTCGAATGGATTGCTCTTATTTGCTTGCCTTCTATTGGATATGATGTGATGAGGGTCATAGTCGATTGCGGCCTCCATTGCGAACCCTCTCTCTCTGAGAAGACTTTCGACCTTTGGCAAGGCTAATTTTCTTTTAACAGTAAAAGGGCCAATTGCCCATGGAAACTTCATATCTGCATGTTTCCTGAAGCTTGTAAAATGTTCATTTTCGGTCGTCAACCTTTGCTTGATTAACTCTAGTGCAAACATCCTCAATGTCAAAAATGCTATAAGGACATATGGTTGACGAGTAAACCCATAGACCCTAATCACTGTATTATCTTCTAAGAGAAACCAATCCCAAACTCTTCTTTCAGGGGATAATTGCAGCATGTTTTTCATCTCGGTTAAGACTCTCGGCAACCTCTTTTGGAAGAGGACCTCATATACTGGAGGCATGAGGGCATTCATGAACTTGCAATAATCCATGTGCATGTCCTTCGTCAAAACCATTTCCGAGAGCTGCAGGTCATCATCATTGAAGCTCAAAAACATATTCATAAGGAGAGACCAGAACCTGAAGGTTTTGGACTGATGAAAATTACTCAACTAGGCATTTATACTTCTAGCTAAGAACTCGTCAAATTGCAGACATGCGGGTGGTGAAGACTAACTCGATATTCCTGACATCGCTTGGCTCAAACTGAGGGTAAATATCAGGCTCTATAAAGGTTCAGTGACGAATGGGTTCAAGTCCATACCTAAGAACTGGCTCGCTAGGGTTATCACAGGCTGAGTCTCTTCATTAAACAAGTTGAAATCAATGGGGAATGGAGGGTCTGACAACTGGCTTTCCGGCTTCAAATAGGCTCCGAGGAAAATGTCTCTTTGTTCATCTGAGGACCCCTAAAAGAAACGGAACATTAGAGGAAATTTTAACTCAAAATGGGCCTCCTAAGAAAAATAATTAAATAATATTTATTGATTTTGGAGGAAGAAAAGAAAAAAAAACTACTTTTTTTGTGCGTATTTTCGACATATCTCCTTGTGTTTTTACTCAAATTTCGATCGGGAGAGATTGTTGGATGTGAAATTAAATTCCGCACCCAATGAGTACCCACTCAAAATACTTTTGACGAACATCATCATCACATTTTTTTCAGGTATTTCTTGTTTTTGGGGTAGCGGGTTCCGTTAAAAGTATGCTAAGTGGGTACTTGTTGGATGCAGAATTTAATTTTGCATCCAACAAGCTCTCCCCATTGAAATTTGAATAAAAACACATGGAGATATGTCAAAAATACAAACAAAAAAGTAGTTTTTTTAAGATGCCTATCCCTAAATTTATATTAAAAAATTGTTTAAGAACTATACGGTATTTCAAATTTAAAACAATTTCATTGGCTAACACATTATGACATGGAATTTGAATTATGGTTAAAAGGCCCATTTTGAGTTGAAATTTCCTCTAATGTATATCTTCTTCATTATATTCACTGGACATCTGGGTAAAATCGGAAGGGATTAACAGAGTGTTTTGTATATTGAGGGAATATATGGGGCACAGAATCCTAGACCTAGATGCGTCCATAATCACACCTTCGGACGGGGAATAATTGCTCATGCACCAGTGTAATACCCTGGTTTTAACCTCGCTTGCATTAAATATACATGATAATTATAATGTAAATAATCATGGTGCGGAGCTAAAGGCCAAGGCACCACCATCGATTTGGTTATGTTGTGTTTCGGATTTGGAATTGTCATCGATGGTATATCGGGACATACTGCATATATTAAATTGTGGCATCATGTAAACGTGCATTTTAAATAAATAACCCAACCAGCTATGTTCACTGCAACTAAATTGAGAAGGGGCATGATTCCAAAGGATAGGGAAGGGGAATGTTGAACATTGAGTCATGGGGGAGAAGCCATGTGTCCCACTCTCTTTTTGTCTCCTTAAACCACCACCCTTAGTTATTCCATTGTTAGTTGGGGGCAGCGAATTGCTGGCAGAAAGACCACTACCACGCCCACACCTGTTCTCACTCTCCACGACGTGCAGATGGTCTGCCCACTAACCAGCTTGTGAGTCTGTTCAGTTTCTACACGCGACGGAGTTAAAGGAATCCACATTTCCATTGTTGAGGGTTCGCCATTCCTTCACACACCGCTTGCTAAATCAAAGAAATGTCCTTCCTCTGTTCACACAGAGTTTGGTATCTTTTCCATCAATTTCAAACTGGGTATTGTTCTGTTATGTCCACCGTTGACTCGAGGCTGTAATGGCATCAATAGTTTGGTGGGGTTGTGTTTTGTATTTCCTGTATAGAGTCGTAGTCTGTTCCTTTACCCTTTTCTGATCTGTGCAAATTCTACAGCGAGTGTATTGAGAATCAATTGGGTGTTGTGAGTCCCTACGCTGTGTGGGCAGTGGTCTCTCCCATATTTTTCTTTGGCTGTGTCTTTTTCCCTTCACACACGGATTGAGAATCGATTGCCTTGAGGATCGGGTGCCGTGGTTTCATAATTGTTGCAGGTTGTTGTTTCCCACGTCTGATTGACTATGTTTTTCCCTTGTAAAAGCTTGAATAGTTGTTGGCTACTTGCATGCAGTGTTTTTGTTCTCGAACTACATTGGAGTGGTGAATGAGGGCCTGAGGTGCTTGATAAACCTAGTGGGTTGAGAACCACACAGACAGAGTTACTAAGATGGCTTTTTTCTCCACAACCCCTGAATAGCACTAGAAGGGAGATCAGGGTCTGAGGGACTGCGTTGCAGAGAAGGGACTGATTTCTTTGTGTTGGGTGTGTGTGGGTGTTCTAGAAGCTAGGTTGGTTCTGGTGTTGGTGTCAGTGTCGGTAGCTCTTCAATGAGCTCACCAGCTTAGCATTTATCCCTTCCCAACTCCTGGATGGCCTAATAAACCCAACTTTGTTGGCTTGGCTGAACTGTGTACCCTTGTGGTGTTGTTATCCTTGGCTATGTGTAAGCCAAGTTAGTTCCTTATTCCTTGGGGAATCATGCCCGGCTCGGGGGTGGCAGCGTTGCTGAGAGATTAAGGAGCACGCGGGCCTATGGTTGGGTGGAACGTTGCAGCGACGTAGCTAGTTGCGGAACAAGCTCTTAATAAGATAATTATTCTTGCCTAACTTATGTCTACAATTATGTTTACCATTGATGAATGATGATATACATGTTAGATGTTGATCTGTATATGCATGAGTATAGAATGAAATGTTTTGCTTCCGTTGTGTATATGAATGATTATGCCTCGTAATATGTTTGATGTTTTAAGTGTCATGCTTCAGCATTACATATATGTATTTTCATGTTCGTTTGGGCTAGATGCCCGGATGTTTTGATGTATAGTAGTGTCCTCTTTCCTGGTCGGAAGTTTGGGGACGTTACAACCAGTTTATAAATTCAGGGCAACTAGCGGTTTGCTCAATAGAAAAATAAAAGAAAAAGGAACTGAACACTCCATGAGTATCGATTCCCTATGATTGGAGAGCTTTTAGCTTAGCCTGAATGGCTTCTATACTATCATTCAGTATCATAGTATCGAAGACCTCAGCGTCTTCATCTATTAGGGCTTCCTCAGCTTCCTAAAACTCGAAGTTTCAAGTTTCTGAATCCTCCATTTCAGCCATGAGAAAACAGCTTAATATAGAAAAAATGTACCAAGTTGGTTGAAAGCTTGCTTCAGAGGCTTGTCCAAGGTGGTGTGGTCTCCACAACCTGAAACCCTCACTTCTCGATGCTACAAAAAGGATAAATGGTTTGGATCCACGTGCCGACCTTTATATTATTTTACTTTCTTATCTGACCATGCATCTTTCCAGCTGGATGCAATCCTAGCCATAGATCTGGGACCCAAAATATAGAGCTGCATGATCCCTGTCGTCGACTTTTTGTACGATCATGTTTTACTTTCTCAGTCCTCGTGCACTTCCACTCTGCAGGATTTAAACTCCAGCGTTGATCTTAGACCTTCCTACCATCTCACCGTCCGATGTGGAGAGCTTTATCGGATTTCTCCCTTTCCAACCAAGATTTCCTTCAAGCACTTACGGTTGGCGGAGCGGCCCTTCACCGTAGATCTGCTTCCGTGTTGATCTCCACTGTCAGACAAATCTCCCCTTTAACGCATTTTCGTGAACTTTGGAGCGCTATCTCCCCAATGCGCTTTAGATCGGAGGAATCCATCTCAATCGTCGATCTAAGACCTTCGTGATCTTAACCGTTGCAAATCACTGTGGTTTAACTCATTTCGCCGATTTGGAAGGGAGCTCTTTGATGTGCTCTTTGAACTTGTGAAATGTATCTCCGTTGTTGCTCTGCGTCAATTTCTCATCACAACCGTTGAAAACGTTTCCATCTTCATCGCTCTATCTGACGGGTTTTCTTCCTCTCCTCCTGCGCGGCCAATCACGAGTGGGCTTGTGTACAACTCGCCTTGGGCTCTCTTCCACTCAAGGAATCATGGCTAGTGTTGGTCCCTTCATCTTCATAAACCCTCCAGCTTCTCTTTTAGAGATTTTCCTTTTCCTTCAGAGCCCCTCACAACTCCCCCGAGGCTTCTCATCGTGAAAAGTTTGCATGCCTCGCTTCCTCCCTTACGGGTCAGAAACCTCTCTTTATATTTAGCACAAATCAAGTGCTAACACAACTTATGAGAAAGGATCACACCTCCAAATTTGTAGGGAATTTTGGTATTGGGAATACAGTTTTGAACTTACAAAGGCATGTTTATTGGCCTATAATTCAAGAACGTGTAACTCAATTTATTAGAGGATGCATACTTTGTTGGAGATGCAAGCCCAATAATAAGAAGTAAGGTCTATACAATCCCTTACGTGTTCCTATGAGACCATGGGAGAGAATTTCTATGGATTTTTTCAGTGGTATTCCAACCACTAGGAAGGCACATGACTAATTATTCGTGGTAGTTGACAAATTTAGCAAGATGTGCATTATTATGCCTTGTAAAAAGGCCATTAAATGACCAAAAGCAGCAAACATGTTCTTTGAGCAAGTCTAGGTTCACTTTGGGATACCAAGCAGCATCATCTTATATATGGATACTAGATTTCTTAGTTCCTTTTGGACTACACTTTGGGAGAAGATGGACACTATGTTAAAGAGATATACAACATTCCATCCACAAATAGATGAGTAAACAAAAGTAGTAAATAGGAATTTTGTGTAGATTTTAGGGGGTTACAATCAAAAGCATCCAAAGACTTGGGATGAAAATTTGATCTACATCCAGCACTCTTATAACATAATAGTCCACACTTTCGTTGGAAATCCCCCTTTCAAAACTTGTTGTGGGTATCTGTCACCTTCACCTCTAGATGTTGTTTATGGAAAGCAAGGGGGGGTGAGGGAAGATAACAAAGGTGAAACATTAAGAGACCAAAAAAATGATAAGGTCAGGGAGATCCATTTACAAGTATAAGACGAACTAAAGAAGTCACGAGAAAAGTACAAGGAAAGACATGACCAACACATGGTTGAGAAAACGTTCAAGTTGAGAGGCAGATTTCAGTTGCACTTGAATAAGGAAACACTGCAAGGTCCTGATAAGAATATCAAGGAATTATGGTAAGGTCCTTTTGAAGTGATGGATAAGGTAGGAAATAATTCTTACAAACTCAATCTACCCCCATTTATGCACATTTACTCAGTGGAGAATGTGAAAAAATTGAAACTCTATGAACCTCCCATGTTGGACCAGCAACCTGAATAGCTCTTACCTTTTGTAGAGGACTTGGCACCAAATGCTTAGGAAGATTTAGAAAACGACAGTATTTTAGAGGAATTACAAAACAACCCAACGAGGACAGTATGAACTCTGGCCGGTGAGGTTGAAAGGACAACTTCCATGCAAGGCTAAATGGTACTTCAAGGAGAAGGTAAAGGAAAAATTTTATCACTTCATTCAGTAATATCTTTTGGGGACCAAAAGCCTCCAAATATGGGGAATGATGATCTAAAATGGATCAATATATAATTTTTCATCTATCTCGGTACTTTCTATGTGGAAAGATCATATGAATTGGATTGTAGGGCCCATTTTATGGTAGGTCTCGCTTTGCAGGTTTAGGTCCAAAACCTTCTAAGGCCTATTTGAGGGCTTAGATGATATTTTTTTGGGTCAAAATTGTATCACTTGTGTTATACCCCTTGATATTATTCTACACTTTGAGACCCTTTCAATTGTGCAAGAATCTCCTCAACCGAAGTCTGTATGACAAAGTTGTGCCTCTCAAAAGTTTACCTATCAATTTTACCACCATGGTATTGAGTGGATTCCATGTCAACTGTCATTGCTCACACATGCGGAGCTATTCAAGTGTGGGTTTCAAGCATATTTTTAAAGTTCCAAATCCCTAACCCTAATCAAGATTTGAGGCATGCAAAAATCCTAAAAATTAATCCTATATGGTTATCGGACTATGTTAAATATCGGTCGTTCAGAGAAGAAGGGGTTCCATTATGATCATGTTATTGTATTGTTCCCGAGGTGAGAAACAGTAAAGAAGTGGATATTAGAGTAGAACAAAGGAAATTTAAGATCGTCTAGTAGTCATATGGGCCACAGTGTCCAAGGTAATCCCATAGAGAGCACCTTTTCCTTTGTATTTGCATTCTATATAAAAGAGCAAGGCATAATCCTAATTTCTAACTAGTTTTTTCCCCATAGTGGGTTAACCTAGGGTAATTCTTCTATTGATTGTATGGATTGTGTATTTCTTTGCTCTAGTTATTCTTCTTACAATTCCAGTTTATTTAGAATCCAGTGGAAATAAGCTAATAAAAAGAACCAAGTTGTAAGATCATTTGTGACGAATTGTTCTAGTGGAATATCCACTGCAATTTATGGATCATTGATCTAGTGAGGAATATCAAGGTTTGGTACATGATAATACTTAATCGTTGGTCTTGTTGGAATAATGTATTATAGGGTGATAGATAATAAAGGTGTTAACAAGATTTAAAGTTTGGAAAGTGACCGCATCCCAGCCAACCCTTTTTTTTTGTTTAATGTCTCTAAAAAGTTGAGTTATTCAGATTTCAAATCTAAATTGAATTTGATAGATGAAGTTATTTTGGGACTACTATATTCACTTGCTCTGCAAGCAAATGCACCGTAGCTACACTTAATTATTTTGAGCTCAATTCTAATTTTATAAATAGAATGAAGAGCATCAAGTTTCCACTTCCAATTGTCCGTGAGAAGAAGAAAACCATAGAGGATGTTGAAAGAGATCGACATCATGAAGACGAGAAAAGTTAACTCATCAACTACTGAGTGAATGCATATAGCAATTTACCATGTTTAAGTTGGATTTAAAAGAAATAAAAAAGAAGGTTAAAGATTTTATTACAATGGAGTCCATTCAAAGAGACAAAGAAAACCCTAATATATTGAGATATTTGCTCTGGAGATTTAATGAAGTGGAGTAATAAAATCAATTTCTAAATTACAAATTATTTTCTTAATTCTTATAATTGCATCTACCTTCTATGTATTTTCTAGTACCCTAGAGATTTGGTGAAGTGGAGTAAAAGTATCAAGTTCTACAATTAGATTTATTGTGTTAACTCTTAAAATTGCATTTGACTTCTATGCTTTTGGTAGTACCCTATAGATTTGATAAGATTTGATGAAGTGGAGTAAAAACATTAAGTTTTACATTACAACTCATTTTCTTAATTCATAGGATTGCATATGAATTCTATACATTTGGTAGTGGGAATCTAGATTTGATGAGATTTGATGAAGTGGAGTAAAAACATTAAGTTTTACATTACAACTCATTTTCTTAATTCATAGGATTGCATATGAATTCTATACATTTGGTAGTGGGAATCTAGTACATTCCAAAGTTGCTACTAAACTTAACATTATGTGTTCTTTGATTATCCAGATTTTGAATTATAGGAGCACTTTTGTTTGCAATTTGGTCGTCATTAGATTTCAAAGTATAGGTGCACTTTTGTTTGTAATTAGGTCGTCCTTTGTTTTTCCTTAGTTTTCTCGTGTGATTGGTTTGTCATTTATTTCCCATTAGCTTGTGCTTTGCTTACTACTTGTAGCCCTCCATTGTCTCAATTAGAATCGTAAAAATAGGAAACAAAGTCGTGAAAATGTTGAATATTTCTTTGAAATTTGTAGAAACATTGTGCTCCAATTTTGTAATGCAATTATCATTATTATTTCCTATCATTAAATATGATTGGATGTTACAAAACATGCAAACAAAAGCATATTTACTTTTTGTAAACAAAACCTATAATGAATTGTGTCTATTTGGTGAAAAATAATTAATTTTTGCTTGAAACCTAATCTTAATTTCATTTTTTTTATAGCAGTATCATGTTAGTTATATTTATAACCATGGTGTATTAAGCTACTCAACAAAGATAAATATTATTAGCACAGAGGTTTTCACAATGAGATGTCATTATGTTAGAGCTTCATAAGGATTATTAGCACAGAGGTTTTCACAATGAGATGTCATTATGTTGGAGCTTCTAGAAAACACTAGGCTATGTATGAGTTTTCAAAGCCCAATATTTCAGGTGAACACTATGAAAAAAGATAAAAATAATACTATTACAAGACACTAAATAATTTTTTTAATAAAAGAGGCCAAACTTGTTTTATGGTAATGATGCAATGCACAGCTTTAAAACATAACCCACTTCAAATTCACAATATTTAGAAAATTTGACTTATAATTCACAATATTTACAAGTGAAGCACTTGAATTGCTTCTTCTTGAGATAATCTATATTATTAATTAATAATATACTGTGAGTATCTTCTTTTCTTCAATTCCACAAATTGATCTTAGTATTATGTACTTTAAACAAAGTAGTATGAGGTGGAAATCTCATGTAGCCATATAAGATCGGAATTTCAAGTACGGTTTTGAAGTGAGATCATTTAAACAAAATGAATGGTCGTAACGGATGCCAACTCAATCAAAAGGCGAATATGGAAAAACTTTGCAAAAATATTATAAAGTTATGCCACTAGAAACTGACCCTCCTGATCAAGGCTATATACTATATAATATAGGTCTTGTCCATAAAAGTAATGGAGAACGTACGAAGGCTTTGGAATGTTATTTTAGGCATTAGAACAAAACCCATTGGAATGTTATTTTTACGCATTAGAACAAAATCCATATACTATAGTTTTTTATGTGAGATAATGTAAAGATCTTATTTTAATATGTTAATAAAAAAATCATAAATTGAGGGGGTCTTAAATATCAATTTGTTGTTTAGTTAGATCATGACCTTAAATTTTATTTTATTTTCTGGAACACATAGGCTGGGGTACTTCCCCTCACTCTGATACCAATACAATAATATGCTCATTTAAGATTTTGACATGTCACTTACGGGAATTGACCTCGAGTGTTGAGGATAACAATCCTTCTTCCCAAGCCCCCAAGTTACACCCAATTGACATTGTGACCTTAAAGACATGTTATGGAAGGAATATTACACATAAACGCACCTAGAAATTAGGAATATTACACATAAATGCACCTAGAAATTAGGAATATTACACATAGAAATGCACCTAGCTTTATTGATACAACTAGCTTCCTATTTGTTCTATATAAATTATTTAATTATAGATGGAAAACTAACATTCATTTAGAGAAAGCAAAATTTTCAATTAATATTTTTTTGTATATTTTTAATATCAAATAGTGAAAAGTCTTTTAACTATTTTTATTTTAAAGTTGGGCTTAATTGCATAGCCATATCTCAAATGGTAATATATAGTCATAAAGACACAAATTTTAACTTATAATATGAAGATGTGAGGAGTTTTAGATTATTTAAATGCATATTTTGAGCAACTTACCATGTTTAAGTTGGGACTCAATTGATCAATAAAGGAATTGAAAATTTGATTACTACGGAGTATATCCAATCCAATAATAAAAATTATAATAGATCAAGGTATCTAGCCTAATATATAGCCCCCGAGGGTATCTCAATTGGTTGGTCCTTGGAGACTAAGACAGATAAGGTCAATGATGGGGGTTTAATTCTCTTTGGGTCCTTCAGGGCCATGCACCCAAGTTGGTGTCAGGGATGGGCTTCGAAAATAACCTAACAAGGCGCGTCCTCTTCAAGTGGGCCCCTTTGGATTATTTCTATGGATGTAGCAGCACGATCATTGAGCATGAACCACACTAAAAAAAAAATCTAGCCTAATATATCAAGTTATCTGGCCTAAATATTTGATTAGGTAGAGTGGGAGGCCTAAGACTAATTCTATCCTATTGGGTATGTACAAAACTTAATCTTTGACTTGTTATTAAGCATAACACTATTTACATTGCTTGATTAAGATTAATACCATAATGCTTGATTAAGCATTGAAATATAGGGTAGTGAACATTTGTTTCAATCCAAAGTGATTGGTTTGACACCTCTACCTATCATAAATAACCACATATTCATTAGTAAAAAATTCAACAACGATTTCATCAAAACAAAAGGTATCGTTGGGGCACCATTGTTATTGTTGTTATTCAATTTAATTAAAAGTCCTTGCAAAGTGATATCAAGTGTTAGGTAGAGATTCAATCCCTGTTGGCATTATGACGATCAATATAAGGATCTTAGGTGTGATCACATCAGTAAAGGTTGTCGAATTCACCAATTAGATGACTAGTAAATATGGAACTTAAAGGGCTTACAACCATATTTTTTAACATGAACTATTTAATTCAACAAACTACTTTGAGTGAGGTACTTCCCTTCACCTCTCAAAATGAGAATAATGCAAATTATATACAACATTCCACTCCCAAATTATTTCAAAATTATAAAAAAAAATTATCTCAAAAATCCATACCTATAGAAATCTAACAGAAACTGGTCTTTACCAAAACCACACACATCAAAAATCTATGACAGGATGGAGATGAGGATGGAAGTAGAGAATCCCTACATAAAAAGGATCCCAAGAGCAAGATCTCACATGAGCAAGGGGATGCTACATAAGATATTAAGGGGAAGCTACCCATTAATGTATTTTGACAAGTGAAGTACATAGGATTTTTTAAGCATGTGCTTCCAACTTGGATTTTAGAAGGGAGGAAAGTGTTATGTTTATTTCAATTCATGTGCTTAGCAATTACCGAATTCATTGCTCAACATCGCAAAGATAATAGCAAATAATCAATATATATACATATAATTTCTTCATCCCAAACCTTGACTGCTTCAAACGTAAATGTATCTATTATCCACTACATATCTATGAGGGAGTTTTTAGTTTATATGGAAGAAGATTTTTGTACAATTATCATACCCACTTGATTTTAAGGTTGAAAACTATATATTCATATCTTTGGGCCTGAATTCTACACATATTTGTCGGCTAAATATTCAGGTTTTTTTGCTTAAATTATACACAACATACTTATCCAATAATTTGACATTTCTCCTTGTACTCATTATCTTATCCTTATGATATTAAAATTTTGTTCATTGTTATTATCATCGAACCTTTGCAACTTTTGGGGGTAATTTTTAACAATAATATGACTATTACTTACCTTGGCCAACCCAATGCGTCAATGATGAATTTTGACAATTAATTTAATCTATGAACAACACATGTTCTCCACATCACTTTCATTAGCTTCCCCTAAATCGCTCAGTCTCAAACCATTCTCTTATACCATGGTATTCTATAGATCCACCCATCTTCCTAATTGTAATAACTTGAAACCAATCTTAAATCATCATGATGACATCGAAAATTTTGCTACTTTGATATCTCACAATGGCACTAGGTGGAACAAAAAGGTGATTTGATCTTGTACAATCCCAGCAATGTTATTACACAATGGTTGCTTGCAAATTAATGGATCGATTTTGACTTATAGAGGACCTACGACCAAGAGGCCTTTATTAATGTCTAAATAATTCAAAGCCCAAAAGAATCACTTAAAACCATCCTATGTTATCTTCTAATAGTGATCTTCAAATAGGTATCATGGAGGGGTCAAGGACCATGTTTTCTCTCCTTGCACATTAGAAAAAATGGTTGGAAAGAGCGAGGCTCTAAAACAAAACATTGCAAACCTACAAAGAAATATGCTTGTACATTAAAATGCACATAAATATATGTAATAAAATATTGATAGATAATAAGATGATTTCAATCGCAGTGACGTTTTTCATAAATATACCTTAACAATCTGGTTTGGTTTATATATTTTATTAATTAATGTATTTAATTATTGTTTATATATTTACTATATTGTTATATTAAACATATTTAGGTATATGACAAAATCTTTAAATAAAATTATCATATCGGGGGCGATGCTTGCCAAACATCTATTCACATGGCCCAAAGATTGAATATGTACTCTTCATTTATGAACAAGGATTAGATTATATAAAGCATTAATATTAGGTAAATGCAAACCATTTGTGATTGGGCAAAGATAAATATTGTATATCGGAGTCAAATAGTGCTCAATGATGCACCAATTATATGTAAATCGCTTATTACTATACAAAGACTTCCTCAAAAGAAGGCATGGCCAAGTTCTAAAAAACGTAGAGCTATTCACAAGCAACCAAATGTACTGGTTGATTGCCTTGTGTTGATGTTTAGATGTCTCCAAAATCAACTTATTCGAAACACATACTACATTAATGTTTCTTCCATGTCAATGGTGAATTGTGGCCACACTTCGAGATTGATGCCCGTGGTTGGAGAATAAAACAATAGATCTTTATATGAGTTTTATCATGCACATTTCTATGGATTATTATATACATAATAGAAGTGGAGATGGTGTCATGGGAATCTTTGCAAATGATTCTACATGGAGGGAAATTGAGGGAAAATAACCCATTTTTAGAGGGAAACCTAGAAATGCAAGGATTTCAGTAGGACTTGATGGTGTTGATATGTTCATAGAGATTAAATTTGATTACTTAATGCAGTAAGTTATTGATATAACCAACAACCTTCCTCCATAGATATTAATGAAGGACCACACATTGTTTACATTGATTGTTCCAAGTATTTGTTTTCATTGGCATACAACAAACAACATTAACTTTTCAAATTTCCTACATACTTTGTATATTCAAACTCATAAATGTGTACCGTTTTGAAATACACCTAAAGGCATCAAGTTATATATATGAATGTATATCATAGTCTTCTATTGATGAACTTTAAAAATTATGAGATGGGATCATTATGTATTACATTTCTAAACCAACTAGGCAAAGCTGATTTGAATTACATCCAATACTTACCAAGAGAATTCAAGATGCCCCTAATACATAAAGTGCATTTCAAGGTAATGTCATTTATTACTTTGTAGAAAAATTTAGGTCCATTGATAATAATAGTTTTCTATAGTTTTACTTCAAACAAAAGGAAAATATAAAGGTCAAACCAAAAGTAGCAAGTGTTTAAAATAAGAAAGAGCATATATGAAAGTACAGGAATTCCCCAAGAACCAATGATAGAACAACCAAAAAAACCTTTTCAATGAAAAGGTAGAGAAGAGAATAAGCCCCGAAATTTGAATCCTATGAAGTGGTAAAGTGTTTGCCAAAGGAATCGCAATAAGCAATTGCTTTCAATTACATAATAGTTGTGACCAAGTTGAATGTATGTAGCTATTATATATTAGCAAAAGTATTTCCATTTTGGCGTCGACAAGGCGATGTATGTCATTTCCATGAGGTATGTAAGATTCAATCTTCTAGCTACTAAAGTACTATGAGCGCTTGCCAATGGCACATCTGTTTGACACGGTGCACATTGAGAACGATATGACAAAGTTGTTAGAGTTTATGGTTAAGTTATAATTTTAACACCAAAATATACTTTAATACATAAACAGAACAAGTTTAGATTCATAATAGTAATGTACCAATAAATTTAAACTGCAATAAATTAAACATAATTTTCATCTTTTTTAACTTTAACATTCCATTGGTCACTACGTTAAAGTTGGTCCTTGAGATGATTTACCAAATGCCATGTACAGTAACAATATTATAAATGATAAAATAATGTACAACAGTAAAGAACCGTAACAATACTAATCTAAAATTATTTGAATCAATCTTATATTCATATACCTTTAGGTTTTGATCTTGTCACCAAAGGGACAAGTCACCTAGATGAACAAATGGCATACCTTGAGAGAGAGCTTAAGAGGATTAAAACAACAAAGATACATACCTCAGATTCTTAGTCAATAAGAAAATAATCTTCAATCAATTACTCAAGATTTAGCAGCACACCAGCAGAGAGACACAGTCATGCTCGGTATAGTCACACTAGCAAAGAAGATACAATCATGCTAGTACACAGTCAAACTTAGCAAAGACTCACAGTCACACTGACCAAAAGGGACACAGTCACGCTGGTGATACACAATCACGCCACACAAGGAGAGATACACGGTCACGTTGGTGGAAGAGACACAGTCACGCTGGTGCAAGAGAACACAGTCACGCTGGTGAAAGAGACACAGTCACGTTGGTGCAAGAGAACACAGTCATGCTAGGGAAAGAGAGCATTGGACACACAGTCATGTTGGGAAATACAATCACGCGGAGCATGAGAACACAATCACACTGAAGCATGGACACATAGTCACGTTGGGCGATACAGTCACGTGGAGCATGAGAACACAGTCACGTTGGCGAGAGAGAAACAGTCACGCTAGCAAAAGAGAAACGGTCACGCAAGGTACACAGTGACGCTGAAGGAGGAAGAGGCACACAATCACACTGAGCGGAGAATAGTCGTGCTAGCGGAGGAGAGACACAATCACGCTGGAAGAAGGATCGCGATCAGTAGCAGCCACACCCAGGTAAATGAGAAATGCCTTATTGGATAAATCACATTAAAGGAGAACACTTTTTATAAGGGTCTTAGCTTTTAGGGTGTTAACCAATAAGACATAAAATATAATTAGGTTAACTTAGAAAAGGTATCAAAGTCCCTAAAGGTCTTGTAAAATAAAACCATAAAAACAAATTGGTCCAATGGTCTTATATAATAAAACCATAAAATAAAATTTGACTTAGGATAGTCAACCAATGGTCCAAAAAATAAAAACCATAAAGTAAAAGCCATCATACCAAAGGTACACACAATAAGAGTGTTAGGACCAAGTAAGACAAAGAACCATAAGTCAACCAAAGGGGGTCACAATAAGAAGGTAAGACAACCCTCCTACCCACAAGATCAAGGCGTACCATAAAGGTGGACAAACAACTCCTTTTACTTATAAGACCAAGGACTTTAATCTTTTCTCCTTCTCTCAAAGTACATTGTTTCATACATTTTTAGCATCATTGTATAGGGGGAAGATCCAAACTATATGATGTGATCCTTTAGTCCTCAAGAATTAGGTGCTAGTGACATCATCAAGGGGTGGCCATACCCTTGAAAAACAACCTAGCAATAGTCGATTAGGAGAGAGGACATCACACGTCATCATCTTTGTCTACTTAACCAAGATTCACCTGGCCAACTGAACAAGAGTGCTCCTACAGGAACTGTTTAGTACCAAACCAAGAATCTTCCTGGTCCCAGACCACGAAGTCTTTGTCTCAACCTGTAGAATCTGCTTCAACATCGTGTCCAAGAAACTGTCTGGTCCAAGACCAGAATACCCTAGAGACATATAGGGTCCCTAACCATATGTTAGGGACTTTTCCATGGCATCAACCTGCTTGGTCCCAAACCATGAACCGCAAGAGACTACTGGGGACCTTAGGGTGCCTTCTAAGATCTTACTCTACCCTAGTTAATTGACTAGGGTACCATCCTCCCTAAGAATGGGTCTTGCAACTACACCAACTTTAACACTCCCTCTCAAAAAGAGGGGCATTCTCAGCACATCGATAACCTATTGCACCATTACATAGTGATAACTCATCTCGATGGGTTCCAACCTGTCATCAAATACAGGATTTTCTGAAAGTTTCAAACAACTCTCCATCTCAACACGAAGCATGATCTCATAGATCCACTTGGAAGTTATAGTTGACTTCCTATGATAGCTGAGAATCACTTTCCACATATCATCTTTCCATGCCTGTTGTTTGGTTGGCTCCCCATAATGAGAGTAGACTGAATCAGTGACATGGCTCTCATTGCAGCGAGCTTGAAGCTTTTCAATAGGCTTCTCAATGAGATTACATGAAGGCTTCTTGACCTTCTCCCTCTGCTTCTCTAAACGAGAAGTCTTGTAGACTTCAATATTTGAGCCAATGGAGGACTGATGGGAGATCACATCTAAACTTTCATTTTCTATAACCCCACTTTGTTGGGGACTAAAGAGCATAGTTGGCTCCCTCTTGATCTTTGAATCTTGACCGGGGTATAGAGCTTTAACATGTCCTGAGACCTTATATAGGTTACCTTCACAGACTCCAATCACAATGGTTGAGCTTATACTTCTACCTTTAGGCCATATCAAATCATTTCCTTCTGAGAAGGTTACAGAGAACCCTTTGTCTTCTAAAACTGTCACTGAAATAACATTCTTCTTTATACTAGGAACATGTAAAATTTCCCAATATTAATCAACGTACCTAAATCAAGTTGTAAGGCAACTGAACCAACTCCTTTAATGGCATAGGTACTTCCATTTCCAAGTTCCACTTTCCTATGGAACTTCTTGGCCTCAAAGACTGCAAGGGCCTTCTTGAATCCAGTAATATGTCCGGCGGCCCACTATCTATCCACCAGGAATCTGATAGGTTGGGGATGGTACTTGTGAGTGCTGAAGCCCATAAATAGTATTTTTCTTTATCTGGGTCCATGGTGTCACCCCTTGATTTCTTTGGTTGAGGCTGTTCTTTTTCTATAGCAATTGAGGCGTGATGTTTCTTCCTATGGCAATTCTTGTTAAATGGTTTCTTACAATCCCTTGCATAATGATCAATCTTACGACAATTATAGCATCTAACCTTAGATTTATGACAGTACTTACCTTGTGGTTCCTTACCATTATCTTGTGCTAGGGAATATTCTTCCTTTTCATTACTTTGACAGCTAGTGGATGATCCTTTTCAAGTGGAGGCTCAGATCTACTCAGAATCCTTCCTTCTTCTAAACAATCATACCACAACCTTTCGAAGTTTGGTTGAACCTTTCTTCCATTTACTAAGGCCAGGAATGTCTCCCAAGATGCAGGAAGACCATCGAATATTGTCTGCACGAGGTCGTCATCTTCCAATGGCCATGAGTTGATCTCTTATTTGAGAGATCTTGGAGAAGAAGGTAGCAATTGTTTCATCCTTCTCCATTTTAGTGAACGAAGTTGCTTCTTCAAATCCCTTCTCTGAGTAGGAGCTTTCTTTTCATAGAGATTAGCTAGAGCATCAAAGCATTCTTTGGATGTCCTTAAGGGATCTATTACGAGCATCAAGTTATCTTTAACTAAGTCAAAGATAATTCTCTTTGCCTTGGCTTGCTTCTTCTTGAATGATGTTCTTCCTTGAGCTGTAGTGGGCTCTTCAACAACTCTAGTGACCAAATCATCTAGATCGCTCTCTTCTAGGATATTTAGAACCCTATCCTTCCATGCATTGAAATTTGAGGCTCCCTCAAGCTTATCTTTTGATTGTACTGAAGGAGAAGTCATCTTCAAACCTTACTTGTCAACTTGAAGAATACGTCAAATAAGCTTATGTAATCAAGTTGAGTAAGGTGTAAACCTTACCTTAGGATCTATGTAGTTTATGTTAGCTGTAAGACAGAATTAGCTACAACCTAAGCTTTGATACCATGTTAAATTTTAGGGTTAGGTTAGAATTTTAACATCAAAATATACTTTAATGCATAAACAGAATAAGTTTAGATTCAGAATAGTACTGCACCAATCAAATTAAACTACAATAAATTAAACATAATTTTCAACTCTTTCAACTTTAACACTCCACCGGTCGCTGCGTTAAAGTTGGTCCTTGAGATGATTTACCAAATGCCATGTACAGTAACAATATTATAACTAATAAAATAATGTACAGCAGTAAAGAACCGTAACAATACTAATCTAGAATTATTTGAATCAGCCTTATACTTAGATACCTTTAGGTTTTGATCTTGTCACCGAAAGAACAAGTCACCTAGATGAACAAATGGCGTACCTTAAGAGAGAGCTTAAGAGGATTAAAATAGTAAGGATACAGACCTCATATTCTTAGTCAACAGCAAGAGAAACTTCAATCAATTACTCATGCTTTAGCAGCACGCCAACAGAGGGACACAGTCATGCTCGATATAGTCACATTAGCAGAGACGATACAATCATGCTAGCACACAGTCAAACTTGGTAGAGACTTGCAGTCACACTGCACAAGGAGAGACGCACGGTAACATTGGTGGAAGAAACATAGTCTCGTTGGTGCAGGCAAACACAGTCACCCTGGTGTAGGAGAACACAGTCACGTTGGTGAAAGAGAAGACACTAACGCTAAATCATGGACACACAATCATGTTGGGCACTACAGTCATGCGGAGCATGAGAACACAGTCACGTTGAAGCATGGACACACAGTGACGCTAGGAAATACAATCATGCGAAGCATGAGAACATAGTCACGCTGGGCAATACAGCCATGTGGAGCATGATAACACAGTCACGTTGAAGCATGGACACACAGTCACGTTGGGGAATACAGTCATGCAAAGCATGAGAACACAGTCACGATGAAGCATGGACACAGTCACGCTAGCAGGGAACTGGCAAGAGAGAGACAGTCACGCTAGCACAAGAGAAGCTGTCACCCTAGCAAAAGAGAAACAATCATGCTAGATACACAGTCACGATGAAGGAGGAAGAGGCACACGGTCACGCTAAGCAAAGAATAGTCACGCTAACGAAGGAGAGACACGATCACGCTAGCAAAAGGGGTCGCGATTAGCAACAGCCAAACCCAGGTAAATGAGAAACGTCTTATTGGATAAATAACATTAAAGGATAAAACTTGCTTTTATAAGGGTCTTAGGTTTTAGGGTGTTAACCAATAAGACATAAAATATAATTAGATTAACTTAGAAAAGGTACCAAAGGCCCTAAAGGTCTTGTAAAATAAAGCCATAAAAATAAAGTGGTCCAATGGTCTTATATAATAGAACCATAATAAAATTTGACTTAGGATAGTATACCAATGGTCCAAAAAATAAAAGCCATAAAGTAAAAGTCATTATACCAAAGGTACACACAATAAGAGTGCTAGGACCAGGTAAGATAAAGGACCATAAGTCAACCAAAGGGGATCACAATAAAAAGGTAAAACAACCCTCATACCCACAAGATCAAGGTGTACCATAAAGGTGGACAAACAACTCCTTTTGCTTATAGGACCAAGGACTTTAATCATCTCTCTCTCTCTAGGTACATTGTTTCATATATTTTTATCATCATTGTATAAGGGGAAGATCCAAACTGGATGATGTGATCATTTGGTCCTCAATGTTGCTACGAGGGATTAGGTGCTAGCGACATCATCAAGGGGTGGCCAGTCCCTTGAGAAACAACATAGCAATAACCGATTAGGAGAGAAGACATCACACATCATCATCTTGGTCTGCTTGACCAAGATTCACCTGGTTAACTGACCAAGGGTGCTCCTATAGGAACCGCTTGGTCCCAGACCAAGAACCTGCCTGGTCCTAGACCAGGAAGTCTTTGTCTCAACCTACAGAATCTGCTTGGACATTGTGTCCAAGAAACTGTCTGGTCCCAGACCAAAATACCCTAGAGACATATAGGGGCCCTAACCATATGTTAGGGACTTTTCCATGGCATCAACCTCCTTGGTCCCGGACCAAGAACCCCATGAGACTACTGGGGGCCCTAGGATATCTTCTATGGTCTTACTTTGCCCTAGTTAACTGACTATGATACCATCCTCCCTAAGAATGGGTCTAGCAACTGCACTAACTTTAACAAAAGTGACTATGACAAATGTTAGATGGTGATACGAATAAATATATAATTGCTAAAGTAAGAAGTAACCTTGAGGAAGCAAAGATAATGGCTATTATCCTCTAGAAGGTTTCACTCAATCTTTTAGAGGATGAAACACTAATAAAACCTCCATGGTTATTAACAAAGTTAAGAGAGAAAAGTGGTCAAATTTGTTGTGCAAAAGATCAAATTCCCCGTTTGTTTTGTTTCAAACCTTTAAATAAATCATGATGAGGAAAGATATATTTGGTGGTGAGAAAACACATGACTAGCATAACTTTTTTATGGTTTGGCATTTTCTAAGACTTCTTATAAAGAGTGATACATAAATTATTAATAGTTTCTTGTTTCTACATTCTTAATGAAATGCATCATTTTGTGTTACAGTGCGTGCTTCCTCTAGCTATGCGAGACAACTATGATAAAAATAAAAGCTAGTTCTCTATAAATTGAGCATGTCAATGAAATAAGTCCAAAATTATAATTAAAAAGGTATGATTTATATTTTAATGGAAAACATCATAGAGGATCAATTGTATCATATTTGTATTGATGTATCGGCATGCATAGATGGTTGTTTTATAAGAATATATAGGGTATTGGAAGAGAATTTCATCCTCTAATATGTGATATGCAAAAGTACATGCTATTCAATGCACAAGAGAAATACCTCATACACCTGGTGGATGGTGAAATATTGAGTATTGTTTCCTCTAAGGCCACTGGTTGGTAGAGTGATACATGAAAGTACTACAGACACTTGTTCAACAAAAATCACACCCAATAGGGGTCACTAGTTGAAGGACTGTTTTGAGGAAAGGTTATATTAGTGGTGATGAACTTGATGAGTTTGCCCTTTCCTTGATGGTAGAAGAGACACTATAACTCTCATGCCCAACATCAAAGTTGATTAACAATGGGACTTCATAGGGTAACCCTGGTCAATCCAAGTGTTGAAGTTTACTTCTGTAAATGATGAGCAAACAAGTTGTTTTCCAATAGCATGAATGATCGGCATACCCAGTATAACTCCTATTACAATGTTCCACACAACTAACATGCATAGTAATATATTTAATTTTCATCAAAATCCTGAAACTCTAGTGAAGAATACATGTATCAATCTCGAGGAAGAGGAGTAACCAACAATAAGACAAGTGTAGGTATATGTTTTGTTCACAAAATCAACATTTATCTATGTCGTAATTCCAGTTTTACATGTTCTCAAAAGAGGACTAACACTTGCATCTTTGCATTCATCGTATTTAAGCTATTTAGATTGTGCAAATTGTAGTTGTTTGCATTTGATCACTGCGTAATATTTCACCACAATTGTAAACTATTTAAAATCCCTATTACTTTATAATTATTTAACCCCATGCAATGTCGTTGCTTGTGCTCCGCGTGGATACCTACAATTTGTCATGGGATATGACAATGTGCCAGGAGTTTTCTACTTAACAGATATGGTGTTACCATGTGGAAAGCTTTGTAATTTACACGAAGTCATTTTCAATTTTGTCAAGTTGCTAACCACCGATTCTCTTTACAAGGTTCAAAGAGACCTTATTCAAACAATTGATTCATGTTAAATGTCACCATGCAAACTCAGTGGTAACAATTAAATAGTACTTCATGCAAGTAATTCGGAGGTTAAACCAAACTGCATGATTGACATAAACCATAGAGCTTGTTTGTGAAACAACATAGTGACAGTACATAAATTACAGGAAATATTCCATATATTCATCAGCATGCCGTGTACACTCTAATGGTCATGTCTGACAGTACATAAATTACAGATTTCCAGAGATTCGTCAGCATGTCATGTACACCAATGATCATGTCACTGATGGTTTAGTTAAATCAAATAACATACTATAATATTAGAAATTTCATGATTGACGTAAACCATGGAGTTTGTTTGTTAAGCAACATAGTGACAGTACATAAACTACAGGAAATGTTCCAGAGGTTCGTTAGCATGCCGTGTACACTCTAATGGTCATGTCTGACAGTACGTGAATTACAGCTAATATTGCAGAGATTCGTTAGCATGCCGTATACACTCTAATGGTCATGTCACTGATGGTTTAGATTACTTCAAATAACATACAAATCTTAGAAATTTCATGACTAGCCATTGCAGACACCAACCTACCACAAGGCAGTCCCCTTGAAACATGAATCATTTGGGAGAGGAAAATAAGAATAGATCATGACTTAATGTTTTGCAAGGTCGTTAAGAGTTAAATCAATCTACCACGCATATTGTCATTTGCATGTGCAGTGCACTTGTGTGACATACTGTTAACAAATTGTTGAGTTTGTTGCAACTGGCAATTTGAATTCAACATATCAAACTGCCATCTAGAAACATTGCTTTTAGACTATGTTTTCCATATTACGGTGAAAGTGCATATACTTGATAAGAAGTTACTATGCTTCCTGTTATCTCTAAGGTCGTATTTTGTTCATTTCTTTTATCTTACCTTATTTTATACCTTTGAGTGTCATAATTTTTATATTTTTTATTATGATTTTCTTTGAAGGCTCAAATCATTTATTATCTAAAGTTATGAACTTATATTAAGAGCAAGAGGTTTTATGAAAGATTAGTTATAAATTGGATTATATAAACTGGCAGTATTCCTTATATTGCATTGATGGTTTTATTCATAAATATCATTTCTTTTGAAAAAATGTGATAATGAAACAATGGTATATGAATGTATGCAAACACATGATAAGCATTATATATTTGACAGGCTCGGTACTATGGTTTAAAAGCATCATTATTATTTCTTGGAGGCAGTCCTGTCTAAATAATGATTTTATACATCGTGTCACTCATTTGCTTCACAAATGTTCTTCATATGAAATCGAGGCATATGGTGTAATGAGTAATGGTACCAATGTTGACAGTGTTGACAGTTGACAGTGATTTTCCATATTTCCCTAAAACCTGTCATATTACTGTTTTCGAATTCCATTAGCTCTGTGAAGTTTATATTTTTAAGAGTTTGCAGAATGCCGAAAGTAACAATAGAAGAAGACTCAGAAATTGTGGTGAAAAGAAGACCAGGAGACCTCATTTACAGACTGGAACCCGATAACACACAATGGATACTGCAATTTCCAAGGTCAGCCCAGTTGATGAGAAATGCAGGATGGCTTGTTTTCTGTGAAAAGTTGCAGGGTTATCATACACAGGTGACTATGGCTTTTATCAAAAATTACAAAGATGGAGTGGTTCAGCTCAAGAGTTTGAAGATCATGGTGAATGAAGAATCTATTGCAGAAGCAATAGGGGTTCCAGTACAAGGAGAAAGATGGTTTAAGCAACAGGATTTTCAAGGCAATTACGGTGAGTTCTTAATGCCAGGGTTTGAGAAATTAGACTGGAAGAATGGTATTCATGTAAGCAAGATAAAACGCAATTGGCAAATTCCCTTGGAAATGATTCAAAATTATATTACATGTGAAGGTCGTTATGATAGGGTCCTCAAATGTCATTTAAGGTTATTGATGCATCTCAATGGAAGCTTAAAACTCAATCTCCCATTTTATCTATTAAAGAGCCTGCAAAAGATGGTTACATGGGTTCAAGCCCATCCAGAACATACTGCTCGTTCTGTATACCATCAAAGTTTAATAAAATTGTTGTTGATTTCACAATTGCATAGAGAAGGACAAACTTGGGAAAGTTTGCGGTCAGAGTTAGGGTTTGAAGAAAAGACCAAAGAAAAGGGAAAACGGGTAACAGAAGACTTGAACCAGCAAACGAGAAATCATGAAGAACAAACTGAGTATGTTGCAACAGAAGGTAAGGGTTTTGTAGAAGAACCAAACCAGAATAATTTGTTTCCCGAAGTTTCAGTTACAGAAGAAAACCCTGAAACATTGAGTATGATGTTAAAAAATATAACTTCAAAGAATGAAGCACGAGTTCAGCTTTTGAGATCAGAAAGCATTGCTGTGAAGCCTAGGACTAGTTTAAGAAGTAAATTGCAGGCAGAAATGGAATTAGTGCATGAAAACTGTGAAGAAATTGTGATGATAAATTATTCTTTCACCAAAGAAACTGTACACGCATCTAAGGGTCAATATTGCTTAGATAATGAGAATTTCATTGATGTTCAAGGAGTTGCAGGGTCTATACCTGAAATATTTTGCACAAATAAACAAGTGTGTTCAGAAGATTGTTCAGTCTCGAAGCTTCCACAAGAAGATGAGGTCCTTATGAAAGAAGAAGCTATTGAAACAGCTCCAGAATTGAACCAGATTAAGAAATCTTTGCAGACATATAAAGAGCAAACCAAGTTTTTACAGAGTATTAATGAGAAGTTAATGAGTGCAAATAAAAGGTTACGAGAGGATTTGGAGGAGAAAGAAGCGGATTATCAGAAGTTACTTTCAATATCTAAAGACATCTTGAAAGAGAAAAGAACCATTCAGAAGCAGTTCGAATACATGAAGACTCAGAGTAAGGAGGCGCACAATCAAATGGAGAACAAAGATACTGAGTTTGCCAGATTGCAAAAAAGATCTCAGGTTTAAAGTGATATAACTGTCTTGGCAGAGGCTTCTAAGAGTATTTAGACTTGGAATCATAGTTGGCTTTTGAAAGCAATTAGGGTTTGACAGATGCCTATTTCTATTTGTATTTTGTATTACACTTGTATTAAGACTGTTTTAAGAATATCGACTTTACTATTTTTTAAAGAATTCAATCCATAGAAATAGGATTTGATAACTATCTCAGAAACTCAGAGGTTTTGTATATAAGGGATAGTAGCTAGATATGAAGTGGCAATCGGAGATGGGAATCCATTTTTGATATATACTGTATGACATGAAACTCTCTGCATCTTCAATATAGGTTCTACTTTGATATGATTATGGTTACGAGCTGATTTTGTATTTACCCTGTGTGTGGTCAAATACAATCCACTACATGATTCTTGTAATGAAATAAAGTTATCTTTCAAACCTTTAGTGACAGAGTCAGATTCATTCCATAAATTCGTGCTCGTAGCTCCCTTGTTATTGAATTTTGTATTCCATTTTATGTCATACCGATCTTTAAATGGTTATGTGATTTTTCCTGTATCTTTGATTACATACCAATTCAGTTTTTATTTTGATTTATTTGAATTATTTTTAAAATATTTCTTTAAGCTTGAACTCCTGTAGTCTAAGTACAACTTTATGGATAACATCTTCTGGCGTCGTTGCCGAGAACGAAAAAACGAAAGGACAATCTTCCCTAGGTATTCAACATTCTTATGTATCTGATTTTGGAAGGTGAACAAGATCAGTGAGACTTGTTATAGACTACATCAGTCACCTACAGAAAGTTACAGTGGCTTCAAAAAAGATAGGAACTCGAGAAAATCCCTCATCACCTTTAAATCTAGGAGTCTCAGATCCTGAATAGATATTAAAAGAGGCGAGAAAAAGGTTAATCTCTACCTCATTAGAAAAATTTAAACATCCTTCAGCCTTGGAGATTCTTTAATCTTCATCTATCCCTGTTCCTTCTTTTGATCCACATTCAGAAAAAAGGAAAAGAAGAATTAGATCTGCTATTTACCCCTTCTCAAATTGACAATTTTCAAGTCTTCACAAATCATTTGTTGTCTGAGAAGGTTAAACTTGAAGCATTGCAGACAATAGCTTCTTCTTTGTTTTCAACTCATATACCTTTTGTTAAGACCATCCCAGTGAATCAGCCAAATCTTAGTAATTTGTCTCATTCATCACAACATTCAAGCACCAATCAATCTAATACAAGTTCAAATATTTCCATCCCTAGAATGGCTCACCCTCAAAATCGGATGGCTGCTATGGTAGCAGTAAGATATGCCCCACTAGTTTTGCCCCAACCTCTTAATGCTCTCCCAGGAGGAGATTACCAGAAATATCTTTCGAGATTTAATGGTCAAAGAGATGTTACTGCAGAAAAACACTGGAACACATACTTGAGTTATGCAGACAATCAGAATTTCAAAAATGAAAATGTTTGGATGAGGGTTTTTGTTCAAAGTTTAGATGGTGAAGTGAGAAAATGGTTTAGAGAATTACCACCAAACTCTATAAATAGTATAGATGCTTTAGAAGAGGTATTCATGAGACAATGAGGAGATACTAAAGATTATTTATACTACATTACAGAGTTTGGATCATTGAAAAGAAAGAAGGATGAAGCTGTGGGAGATTTTTCTAAAAGGTTCAATAAAATGTACAGTAGAATACCAGCTGAAATAAAACCCTCAGAAACATCAGCAAAGTTAACTTATGCAGATTCGTTTGATCATGGGTTTTCTTTGTTGTTGAGAGAAAGAAACTCTGTGTCACTTCAAAATATGGAAGATGCAGCATTGGAAGTAGAGTCTATTATTTTGGCTTCAAACAAACTTAAGGAGGAAACAGAATATCAAACTGTAGACAAAAAAGGTAAAAAGAAAATCATTACATCCAATCCTACTGAAAGATCTTCAGAAAATAAAATGAATGAAATGAGTAAAATTATTAAAAATTTGTCTGTTAAGATTGATAGGTTGGAGTTGGGAAATAAAAATCAGAACAAACCTATACCTGAAAGAGAAAGAAATCAAAATCAATTCAAAAGACCTCTTGCTCCTAGGTTTTTGCCAAGAGAAAGACGAAATAATGATATTTAGAGGGACAGGCAAGAAAATGAAGAACAGAGAATTCAGCCTCATTTTCAAAATAATAATGTGAGAGATGATGGGTCATATCAGATAGATGAAGGAGAATTGGATGACTTGGAAGAACAGGAACACAACATTAGTCAGTTTGATGATGATTCTTCTTCTCATTTTCTGACTAAAGCTGATTATCATTATGCTACAGAACTAGATCATTATGAAGAAAATAATTATCAAATGTCCATGCCTGAAATTTGTCAAGAAATACCATGAAAATCATATGGTCTTAGATCAGGGGTAAAACATGCAGCACATGCTAAAAAAATTGTGAAAGCTCATCCTATTAAACAAAATATGTCTTCAAATCAAAAACAAATTGTAAAAGAGAAAAAAGATGAAGTGGTAAGTCTTGAGGAGGTGAATAAAGTCATAGGTGAGTTCAATTTGGAGCATGAACTTAATAAGGTTAAAATCCCTGTTCCTTTAACAAAGTTGATTAAGAACAACGCTGACAAAGAAACAGCTTTTAAAACTTTCAAAAGTGCAGTGAATACTATCCCATCCGATGAAATTAATTTGCAAGATGAAAAACCTATTATCATTGTGGGGTCGAAAACTTTTGATAAACCTAATGATAATTCAAAATATCCCCCTCCATTTTATGTAACTCTTTCAATACATGATCAGCTACTACATAATTGTCTTCTAGATCCAGGAGCTTCACATAACCTCATGCCAAAAGCAGTCATGGAAGCTTTAGGTTTGAGTGTTACTAAACCATATCATGATTTGTATGCCGCTTTATTCTAGGGCAGTGAAGTGTATTGTTGTTATTAAAGATCTGGTGGTGAATTTAACTCAAGTACCGATGAAAAGTGTATTGATGGATATAGTTGTAGCAGATATTTCTCCTAAATTTGATATGCTGTTGTCTAGATCTTGGGCAAAGAGAGTGGAAGGAACTCTGCAAATGGATCTTTCATATGCTACAATTCCAGTATTTGGAGGAAAATTCAGAAGACTTTACAGAGAAGTACAAATGGCATATTTGGTAAGTGATAGGAAACACCCTAATAATCATCCAATCTATTCAATTGATGAGAATCTTGGTTCTTGTATGTTGCTATTAAGTGATGAAGTTGAAGGAGTTTTACAAGTACAGAAGGATATTCCAGTTCACATAAAGAAAGAAGAACCATATGGTTTATGGCAGATGTATTTTGATGGTGCATCAAGTAAGGAGGGGAGATGTATTTTGATGGTGCATCAAGTAAGGAGGGGGCAGGAGCAGGAGTGTTATTGATTTCACCTGGAGGTGAGGTCATTTCCCTTATGTACAAATTGGAATTTAAAACAACCAATAACACTGCCGAGTATGAGGTTTTGATTATTGGATTAAATGCAGCAAAACACTTGGGTATTTAAGAGCTTCATGTGTTCGACGACTCTAAATTAGTGATTCAGCAAGTAAAAAATGTTTACCAAGGAAAGCAGTATTTATTGAAAGTTTATAGAAATGAGGCTTGAGATTTAATTGAAAATTTCTTTATAGCTTTCAATATAACTTTTGTTCCAAGAGAATATAATGAAATAGCCAATTCCCTAGCCTTAGCAGCAGCCTATTTTAAAGTTCCAAAAGTAACACATTTGAAATATCCAATTGATGTGAGATACAAACCCTCTGTTCCAGATGACATCAAACACTGGAAAGTTTTTATGATGATCGAGAGATAAAAGAATTTATGGAATTAGTAGGTGAGTTTTCAAATGATTTAGTTGATCGAGAACAGGATTTTGAATTAACGGAAAATGAACCTTATAGGAATGATTCGATAGCGAATCATAAAATTGTTGAATTAAAAGGAAATTTCATTCCTAAGGGACTTGTTCCACTTGAGAGGTTGTTCTCAAAGAATGATACATTGTTGAAGACCACCTTGCAAACCACTGAGGAGAATGTTATAGATTATAACATTGGTTCTGAAGATCAGCCTAAAATGATAAAAATGTCAAAATCATTGTCAGAGAAGAAAAAGAAAAAATATATTGTTTTGCTGAAAGAATTTGCGGACATTTTTGCTTGGTCATATTATGATTTAAAAACTTACGACACTAGCATAATTCAGCATAAAATTCCTCTGAAACCAAATACTAAGCCTTTTAAACAGAAACTTAGAAGGCTCAACTTAGCATTGTTGTCAGTGATTGAAAAAGAGGTAAAGAAATTACTAGATGCAAAAATTATTGTACCTCTGAGATATTCATCATGTATTGCAAATTTGGTGCCTGTACGTAAGAAAAATGGAGAAATAAGGCTTTGTGTTGATTTCCGCAACTTGAACAAATCTTGTTTGAAAGATAATTATTCATTACCGAAAATAGAACAGATTTTGCAGAGAGTTGTAAGATCTCATAGAATTTCAATGATTGATGGTTTTTCTGGTTATAACCAGATCGCAGTACAGCCTGAAGATAGAGAAAAAACAGCATTCACAACTCCATGGGAGACTTTTATGTATGATAAAATGCCTTTTGGGCTTATGAACGCAGGTGCTACTTTTCAGACGACTATGGATATAGCTTTTGTGGGGGAGAATGAAAAATTTGTAGTTATATACCAAGATGATATTACAGTCTTCTCCAAGTCTGATGAAGATCATCTGAAACATTTAAGACAGATTTTTATTAAGTGCCGAAAATTTGGTTTATCATTAAACCCAAAAAAGTCTCACTTTGATATGACGAAAGGTAAGTTGTTAGGGCATATTGTTTCTGCTGAAGGAATCAAAATAGATCCAGAGATAGTAAAGGCCATCTTAAAAATCAATATTCCTAGAAATAAAAAGGAGATTCAATCTTTCATTGGAAAAATCAATTTTTTTAAATGGTTTATTCCTAATTTTGCAGAAATTATCAAACATATCATTGTTCAGTCTCGAAGCTTCCACAAGAAGATGAGGTCCTTATGAAAGAAGAAGCTATTGAAATAGCTCCAGAATTGAACCAAATTAAGAAATCTTTGCAGACATATAAAGAGCAAGTTAAAGAGCAAGAAATCTGAGAAGTTAATGAGTGCAAATAAAAGGTTACGAGAAGAATTGGAGGAAAAGAAAGCAAATTATCAAAAGTTACTTTCAATACCTAAAGACATCTTAAAATAAAAAAGAACCATCCAGAAGCAGTTCAAACACATGTAGACTCAGAGCAAGGAGGCGCGCAATCAAATGGAGAACAAAGATGCTGAGTTTGCCAGATTGCAAAAAAGATCTCAGGTTTTAAGTGATCTAACTGTCTTGGCAAAGGCTTCTAAGAGTATTTAGACTTAGAATCATAGTTGGCTTTCGAAAGCAATTAAGGTTTGACAGATGTCTATTTCTATTTGTATTTTGTATTACACTTGTATTAAGACTGTTTTATGAAGATCGACTTTACTATTTTTGAAAGACTTCGATCCATAGAAATAGGATTTGATAACTATCTCAGAAACTCGAAGGTTTTGTATATAAGGGATAGTAGCTAGATATGAAGTGGCAATCGAAGATGGGAATCCAATTTTGATGTATACTGTATGACATGAAACTCTCTGTATCTTCAATACAGGTTCTACTTTGATATGATTATGGTTACGAGTTGATTTTGTATTTTTATGATTTATCATGTGTGTGGTCAAATACAATCCACTACATGATTCTTGTAGTGAAATACAGTTATCTTTCAAGCCTTTAGTGACAGAGTCAGATTCATTCCATAAATTCGTGCTCGTAGTTCCCTTGTTATTGAATTTTGTATTCCATTTTATGTCATACAAATCTTTAAATGGTTATGTGATTTTTCCGATATCTTTGATTACATACCAATTCAGTTTTTATTTTGATTTATTTGAATTATTTTTGAAAAATTTCTTTAAGCTTGAACCCCTGTAGTCTAGGTTCGCAATGAGAACCCCCCACCTATCAAGAAGTGGGATTACAATGTAAGATGGGTGAGACCACCCTACTCAACTTGGTGGCCATAACAGCTTAACCGCAAAAGACAACCCCCTTGCGAGGGCATGCTGGCTCCACTGAGCAAAGAGCCACATGATGTAAAGGAATAGAACCACAATGGAGAGTGTAACAGCGGCCCACTTTGTCATGTGGCCGGTTAGTAACTTAGTGGTCATTATGTGACCAGAAATAAAGTGGACTCAAAATGGGAACAAGAGGAAAGAGCTATGCAGGGGCATTTGATATTTCTGTACACTTTAAAAAAATTGTTGGAAAACGATTTTTGCCAAAAAATATTTAAATTATTAGATAATATCAAGATAACATAGCCTGAAATTCCAATTGGATTATCTATGTTGTCTTCCGTATTTGTACATCATTTTTTACCATGTGAAAGGGAGGAATTATAACATTCATTTACACGGATTGGTTAAGGTTTTTTTTGTGTAAGCAAGCACCCACGAAATTTCGAACCGGTGACCTTACGCAAGGAGCGCCTTAAATTTTAGTAGTACACCCATTCACTGTCTATTCTACACCCCATGGGCCACGTCAATTGGTTAAGTTTTTTTATATTAAAAGAGATTATCCAATAAAAACCCTAAAAATCAACCATGACATGTTATTTTATCAAAAAGATCTTGCCTTTTGACAAGAAAGCAACCTTGCCTAATTTGGAAGGTAATGGTAATCAAGCACTTCCATTACAATTCAAGAAATGTAGTGATTCCTGTTATGCAACAAAAACAATTTAAACTTAACTGATTAACATTTTGATTCTTGCACTAGTGACAATCCAAGAGCAAAAGTTGGGTGAACAATTTCCAAACCCATTATATAATCGTTATTCCTAAAACTTCATATTTTAATATGAAAGGGGAATGCCACCATTAACCAATGTAATCTAACTTGGGTGGCCTCAGTTCCAGACTACATATTCGAGTAAACTAAGACCAAGATCCTTCAGCAATTGTAACTACTTCAAAGCATTGAGACGGTTGAAAATGAAGTTTTCAAAATGCTACAAGGTAATACAGGATGCTACAGATTATGTCCCCACATTAAAACAGCAAATAAGTTCCCTTCCATAAAGTTCACAACTTTATAACTTGATACTATAGATCCTTTGATTATTGTTATTTTAAAAATTATTCACATGATACTGAAAAGGGGGTGTTATGATACAATGGTCAATTTCAAAACTCAGACTGCGAGATTCTCTAAACAGGTTAAGGATTTCCTTTAGATTATGCATTTCAACAAAAACAACAAACCCATTGGGTTTGTATATTTTGGAATTCCTTGTATAACCCTACAGAAAGCAAAAAAGAAATCTACAAACCAAGATGTAGATTTAAATTGTGTTTTTCTGGATAATCAAGCACCAAGATGTTAATTGTTGGTTCAAGCTTTACCTTCAGTTAACACTACAAACCAAGTTTCATTTTAACATCAGAAATGTTTATTCTACTCAATCATGATAACCTCTGTTGTTCATTTTCAAGCTGTTACTACAGTGGGCATTATTTTGTCAGAGATGAGCTTCATTCAATATTAGCAATGTATATTTGGCTCAACTGAATCATACAAAAATATTAAGCTGACAATGGATATCAATCCAATTCCATTGCCTCCAGCACAAACCAGAAACCAGATTAAGGCATCAAAATTTTCCACAATCCAGCCTGAACAAAAATCCCTTTTACTAAATCTAACTTTCTGGCTGACCTAAAACTACTAATTCCTCAACTATACTTTTTGCTTTTAACCTCTACTTTCCGGTGCATGATACCAGAAATCTTGTTTACTTCGTAGAGAAGCCCCACAGAAAACAGGAAGCTGCATGCAGAACCACCACATCCAGGTTGAGAACAATCAAACAAAATCATTTAAGCTAACCTAGTAATCCACATACATGATTTTGGTTTAAAATTTACCCAAATAATTTAACCATTTATCTTTTATGCAAAACTGAAGAAAAATGTGAAGAAAACATGCGGTTGAATTGTAGACAAACTATCTTGTTCCTTGGTTTTTTAATTGTTTTAACAAGGGATATGCCCTAATTTGTTTAGAAATATATGCTTTTCAATCTTGATTTTGGCACGGACTTCTTGCCCAATAGGATGTAGAAAAAACGAAATAATTGAATTACAGTCACAAGAACAACAAAGGAGGTATTATTGTAAATTAGAAAAGAAGCCTGAGTTCGAGTTCGATGATTAGAACTTAGGTGCTTATAAAACAGGCTTAATGAAAAATAAACGAAATTGCAGACCTTACTTCCATGAATGCATCCCATAGTGATCATAATATCCATTCTGATTCACAAAAATCAGTCCATATATTGCATCAACATGTTAACAAACGTACCAAGTAGTGATGCAGACTCTGTGTACAGTACTAGCAGCCACAAGTGCAATAGATTCTGCCAAAAATACTAACAGTAGCAATGGAAAACAAAATAAGTTATAAGTTACAACTAATCAGTATATAACAACAAATGTGATGAAAGTTAAATTTGATGAGCAAGTTTCAAACTTACCAGCTCCCCATCCAGTTCTACTTCCCACTGATTCCTGGAAATTGCCAATAAACTGCATAAAACGTCACACCATAAGTTGTCAGAGAGATATACCATATGACCAACCAATAATTGACTTTAATATTTTTATTCATTGCATTATTGTTCTATTGACAAGCTAGGAATTATCCAAAGTCACACTGAAAGCATAAGCTACACAGCACTAATAAGAACTATGGTTGCATGCTATGTCACATGGTCCATGTTCAAATTTGACATCAATAAAATTCAGAAAAAAATCACTAGACGATAATATTTGTCATAAAATTCGAATGTGTGTATGTGTATAAATATAATAATAGCCATATTAAGTTTTAAATTTATAGTTACTATTTTTTTTTACAAAAAAACCCTTGCAGGGAATCCCAATGGATGCTTCCCCATATTCGTTGATGGCATCCCTAGTAAACCCATCAGTGTAGACTAGTGCACCTCACCAAGGGGGATTCGACCAAGGCCCCTGCCAGCACGGAACCAATCAAATGCCCAACAACATTGGCAATAATGAGTTGAGCTAACCCCTTGGACTAGCTATAATTAACACTTATATCATGTGTATATAAATATAAAACTTATATTATATATACAATTCATATATAGGTTAAAGTTATATATGTTATATACCTTTTCAACTTACACATAATATATATATATCAAATTTTGAACTCATGAAACGAAACCTGTCAACTGTCAAGCATGCAGGTATGTAAACAAACATGTGTTGATCCTTCCCAATTCAGATGAATGGACATGTAACAATGCACAGGTCCATTTCAATGGAGAGGAGTGAGAACGTACACAAAGCAATGAGCACCGTTAATGCTTATTATAATATCCATATAATATTCTCACACAGATAACAGATAAATGCTCTCCTTATCCTGTTAATATTATGCAAACTTGGCCAAGTTTTATCTCGTGTTCACATTATCTTATTTTCAACTTGTTTCATCAAATCCGGCAAATCATGTGACTTAGGGAGCATGTATATACTATACATGAACAGTGTCCCCCAGAATTACAATGATTATCAAGTACCTTCCCTGGAGGGATTAGGGGCATCAACCGACAATGAAGCGAAGGCCTGGGCAATTTATCAAGGTCTCTCCCTTCTCAAGGAAGAGAAGTGACCAAGACGATACAATTGTTGGATAGAAACGTTGAGCATCATCAACTTAAATCAACGCAGCATCCTTTTCTTTCTTTCTGTCATCATTATCAAATATATAGCTCAGTGTTGTTTTTGAAAAAGTATCAAGCTCTCATGCATTATTAAAGGACCTTATATCTAAGTCTATGGATCACACGGATTTCCTCCTCGGTGTTGCAGAAGCAAAACAAGGAGGCTGACAAGCAAACCAACCTTGGCATCAAGTTAGGAGAGGGAATGCTCTGTTGATTTTTCTGAGCAGCATCAAGAGCCATTCTCTTAGGAGAATAGAGACACTTGGTACAAGAACAGGGTGTGGACTCAACCTTGAGTTGAGTGACCATTCTGTTGAATGGGGATATTTGGTCCAAGACCAAGATATGGAACCAGTCCAGCACTGGGAGACTCAACCTTGAGTTGAGTGAATATTCTGTTGAATGGTGACATCTGGTCTGGGACCAGGATGTGTAACCAGTCTGGTACTGGAGGACTCAGACTAGAGCTGAGCGGCCATTCTTTGAATGGAGGCACCTGGTCAATTACCAGGAATTTACCTAGTCCGGGACTAGGGACTCAGCCCGAGGCCGAGGACCATTCTCTGGGAGAATGGAGGCGCTTGGTCTGTTACCAAGTATTTGACCTTGTGTCAAATCATGCAGTCTATGGTTGAGGCACCTGGTCTGTTACCAGGAAGACACTATAAGCCCTAGACTGGGTCTAGGCATGTGTAGCACTCTAACCCTAGATCAATGGGCTTTGTGATCTTCTCCAAGGCTTAGCTACCCTTTGTTAAGACACCTTAGTATCCGATCTTGGTATCACACAGAGTGTGAGAAAAAAACATTAGTAATTCTCTCTGTTTATGATGTACTTTGAGTGGGGATGAAAGACCACCTTGAGCACTTGTTTTGACCACAAGGCACTTGAAGAAGGCTAAAGCAAAAGTCAAAAATACATAAGGAACCTTAATACCACTAAGGTGTCAAAGTGAAAGCGCAAAAAGACCTTTAGTACCACTAAGGGTAAAAGTAAAAGTAAGAAGAGAATAAAATAATAATATTTTGTTCTTTTGAGTTTTTGTCCACTTACAGGTGACCCAAAGGATATAAAAGAAGATCAAACCATTTCATTATTACACACACTTTGCACTCAAGGGTACAACTGCTCCAACAGAAGAAATTGTTGGTTATTGAAGAGAAGGAAGATTGATGTGATGCCCTAGCATGGATGAGTCCAGATAGGGCATTCACACTTTTTTTTATAAACCCTAAGCTAGGGTTTCAGCAGCAGCATTCTTTTATCAGATTTTGAGTTAGGGTTTTACCCTAACTCTTCTTTTCCTTCTACGGGCAACAACAAAGTCTTCATCGGATAGTTCCAAGTTTCACCGAGCAGCTCCAAGTCTTCACGGGAAGCCCTTCTTTCTTACGGCTGCCCTCCTTTCTTCCACGAGCAGGCCACTCTAGGGCTCACCCCCTCTGCTGGAGTCTCGAGAGTCTCGGGTAGCCCACAACAGCAGCCCGTAAAGGCTTCTGAGAGCCCACAAAACCCTCGAGCAGACAACAGGCCAGCCCGAGAGAGTTCGGGGCCCTTGCAAACCCTCAGGCAGCCTTAAGGATAGCCCGTGAGGACTGCCGACTACCCTCAGGGCAGCCTGCAAACTAGCCTGGAGGGTGCTGGGTCTGCACCAGACCCTCAGGCAGTCCACGGACTAGCCCAGCAGGGCTCGGGTAGCCCACAGAATGGCCCAGCAGGTTCTGGGCAGGCAGATCTACCCTACGGGCAACAGAACATAGCAGGGCAGCACTCGGGCAGCAGGTACGGGCAGGTGAGCAGTGGATCCAGGCATGCAAAACAGAAGTTCGAGAAGCCTACAATTTCAGGGCAGGAGAGAGAAGATTAGAGCAGCAAGCCTTAATTTGGCTTTTCCTGTGTAAAAGTTTATCTTCTATGTAATTATGGATCTGTGGTACAATCCCAGTTAAGGTTTGAGAAATTTTGAAGAACTCAGTCATCTCATTTACGAGATGAATTACTAATGCTTCTGGGTTTTTGTCTTTTAAAGGTTTCCCCAGTGAAAAACTCTTGTGTTCAGTGTGTTGATGTGTTGATGTTATTTACTGCACTTGTCATTTGTTATGTTAGTCTGCAAATTTTGAAAGTATTTATGCTAATGCTAAAAATTCAACATGCTCAAGGTAAATGGAGAGGTGTCGATCTTCACACCCCTACCATGAATATAATGCAACGCACAGGAATTAAAGCCACAATCCAAACCATTCCTTAATCACATCCTTGGCAACATGCAAAGTTATGGATAGTACTAAATCCCTGTCAATGCATAAATGTGGGTTTTTAAGGAGGGAGGTTTGGTTGTTGTTGATCAAATTTGACCCAGGTTCTGCTTTCGATCTTCTCACAGCAAGAACACGGAGAGGAGGGCCTCTAGCTTGTGGTAGGTTTCTGTTGGCTCGCAATGGTTTCCCTTTTGGGCCAGTTTTATCGACCAACTGCAGAAATGAACCAGTGTTGCTGCAAGAATCATTGTTTTGTGTCGTGTGACGTAAAGGAGGTTCAGCTTGGTTTGCAAAGAAGTGAGAGGGAGATAGCCAAAGTGCATAGCACTGTTGTGAACTCCACCATGAAGTGGAGTCATTGGCAAGATGAGTGTGACTACAAGTTGAAGGTTGACAATAGGATAAGAGACAACTACAGCATCACAACTGCTCAAGCTTAGAAAAGCAGATAAGGATTTCTCTGTGTTCATGGTCATCCCATGCCAACATTATTTAGAGTTGGATATCAAGCTGGGGGCGTTAAGTGCACTAGTTAATGGGATTATATCCTTTATGCAGTTACAGCAAGAGGTGGTTCGCTCTTCCTCCAATTTGACTTCTATGTCAATTAAGATTCACCAACTACGTATCCTATGTGCCTAGTCATTCTAGGGCCCCAGTTCTAAAAGGTGAATGATCAATTTTCCATCCAATTTTGGGCCTGACCTGTTTCCTTGGATGGATGGTCACAAAGATTGCATTCCAGTTCCAGAACTATCCTTCAAGTGCTGAGAAGATATTAGTCAGTTTACTTCTTATTTCCTCGTGCTTAGTGAGAGGCACATGAAGCCTAAAAGCTTGGAGATCCTTCGACATGCAGGTTCTCTCGAGCACATTCTAAAGAAGCACATGCCACATGCTCTACTATGGAACAGAGCTCTCAATTGGAGTTGGTAACCTCATGGAACAAGTGGACGCTGGTGGGCACCCTAAGTAATCAACCATGCAAGTTTAAGTGGGCCCTATTACGCCTCAAAGTGCCTAAAGCATTCCTTCCATATATACTAGAGTGAGGGGTTTCTTTTTCTTTTGTAAGGCCAAGTTTTTGGGGCTATATTATGTAGAGTGTTGATTTTGGGGCTAAATACCCTTGATCTGGTCATGGCAGGTCCTCTTGGTTTTCATTCCAGGAAATGTTGGCTTAGTGGCATTGTTGACTGCCTTTTAATGTGCAGAAGTCCCCCATCTTGTTGGGCTATTTGGGCCCTGGGTTGGTCTCCAGTGTTTATTGGGATGGGTCCATTAGGACACATGGCCACACTCATTTTTACTTTGTAGAGGTGATTATGCATGTAAGGGTTGTCATACTTGGTTTAGCACACCTCATTTTGGACTTGGACCTATTGTTTTGATGGAAAACCCCTCCTAGTCTCCAAACCCATGACGTCATTCCTTAACGAAGAAGCCTACATTGTTAAAAAGGAGGTTGTTGAGGGGCAAGCATGTGTTGGGGTTAGTTGGGATATGACACCCTAATTACACATTTTTATTCTTATTTTATGTCATTGTATGGTTTAGTCCCCAAGATTGTGGGTGCACTAACATAAAATTTTATATTTTTGTCGTTAACTTGTAGGCTCAAATTTGTAAAAGCTAGAGTGTTGTCTCATATAAATAAGAAAACCTCACCTCATTTGTAAATCATGGACAAGGGTTCAAATTATGTATTCTTTTCTTTTCCTACTATTTTAATGGAGCATTTGAAGCTAGGCGCGCCTCTCTCTTGGATGTCTTTTTTGCTTGAAGGATGAATGGATGATGTTCTAGGGTTTGATTTTGCACATGCTAAGTTGATGCTAAGAATAGTTGTAATAACGCATGCTCAAGGGTGACCTAAGGTGCATGTCCTTGCTCACTGTTGATTAATGTTGGTAAGTTTATCTCCTAAAAATCTAAATAAATTTATCAACTTAGGGTTTGTTTGCTAGCATTTTATCAACTTGCTTGAGGGGACCTTTCAAGGAGCTCTTCATTGTTTTGTTGGGCCTTGGACTTCTCTATTTGCCCTAATTAGGGTTTCACTACCTAACCCTTGAGGTTGTTAGCTTAGCCCTAGTTGCAAGTATTTAATACCATCTTAAGAAGAGGGACATTAGATTCAATCTCTCATAGCCCTAGGGGTTTGAGACAAGAATGTAATACCCTATCTGTCAATCCTCCTTTTTAACAAAATTTACATGTTTTTTATTTTATTTTATGCAAAGAAATATTTTACTACTGGAAGAAACCCTAAAAATCTAAATACATTCAAAAATCCAAAGATAGTTGTGATTTGGTATTTCTAATCCACCCTAAAATTTCGCCCCGGGGTTTCATTCACAAACCCTAGAGGGTGTCCTCTTCTGAGGAAGTGCAATGGGATCCATGAAACCCTCATAATTCATGAATTAAAGGGATTTTGATATTTATGGTTTACAATCCAACTTCGCCCTAGTCCAATTGTCCTCTTTCTCTTGAGGGCACACTTTTTGGAGTGGTTGCCTTGGGAAGTGTGACATTGCCTTGGGAGATGTGAAATTGCCTCGAAAGACATGATATTAAATGGGATTTGTGATAAAGTGAATAACTCCATTTATATATGATTGGTGTGTCTTGATTTGATATTGTTTGACTCCAATAAGGCACTAATCATAGCTATTAAGGTTTCATGGAAGATATTTGTGGTTTGTTGGTGATTCCAGGTGTCCCCCTAGGTTTTGGAATTACCTGAAGTGTTGAGGGGTTAGATTGTGGTGGCATAGCCTTGGTTTGCAAAGAGGTGCTAGTTTGAGTGGTAATAGGCACAAATGAGCAAAATTTATCTTTTGAATCGTTACAATGTTTTTCCCAGTTTTAGTCTTGTTATCTCAGTTTGTAAGGAAGTATACCTGCCAAGGTCATTTTTGTTGGGTTAGAGCTGGCTATGCTAGGATATATTTGCTGAAGAACAGTATTTTCTTGACAATAGGCTGCAGCCTTTTTATATCATTTTTTTATTTCCTAATTGTACAGTTCAACCACACCTCCTTGTAATATAAATATAGCAGTTACTGTGGAAAAAATGTAAGGTAAGCATTAATCCATGATGCATACCACAAATGTTTTGTAAGAGATTATTATATTGCCATTTAATTTATTGTTAAACCAAATATAATATATATATATATTATTTGTATAACAAATAGCATTGCCTTTTTGTCAGGTGGGAGATGGGAGGCAGATAAGGATTGATGAAGATCCGTGGGTGGGAGCCGATGATGAGTTCCGCTTATCAGCCCGACTTCTTGAGAATCTACACACAAGGTCTCTTCTCCCTCTCGGATGCAAGAGCCCAGGACCAAAATGATCTAGGAAGGTGAGGGTGGAAAACAGAATAAGATTTGAGTTTGGCAAGGGAGCAAGCAGTTGAGTGGCACGGGTTTATCACAAAATTATGCTCAAATTTGGTCAGGCTCTCTGAGGAGGATCACACGTTATGCTGGTCCAGGAATCCAATGACAAGAGACTACACAGTTAAACTAGGAATCCAATGACACGTTATGCTGGTCCAGGAATCCAATGACAAGAGACTACACAGTTAAACTAGGCTACTCGGCACAAGCAGAAGCAAGCTTCCTTGGAAATCGTGAATGGTGGTGGGATTGTGTATGGAAAATTCACGGATCACTTATAACCAAAATAGTTCTATGGCTCACCCTTAGCAACGAACTGCTTACTTGGGACAACGTTCAAAAGCGGGTATAGTCCGGTCCAAACCGATGTGCCCTTTGCAGAAACAATTCTGAATGAGTTGTGCATCCTTTTGTTCTTTGTTCTTACACAAAGGAGGTTTGGAGAGTTAACACAAAAGTTCACGTAGAATGCAAGCTGGGACAAAGTAAGCTTGGCAGACTGTGTGCAAGACTGGTACATGAACTCCTTGGTAAAGAGCCTCAAAGCTTTGCCTTGTCATCTGGTTTATGGAGTGTGGTGGGGGCACAACCAACGCATCTTCCAAAGCAAACAGGTTCCGGCTGAAGTGGTGGCAAGTGTTATTATTAAGAACTCTTTAGAGCACAAGGTGAACCCGAAGGAAAAAAAACCCAAGGTTCTGTCTATTCCCTCTCATGACCTGGAGATTCCTTGGGGCTTCTTTGATGGAGGAAGCAAGGGACACCCAGTGACCCACCCATGTGCAGTATCGGTGTAGTGTTATTTCTCAACTCTTCACACTACTTCCACCTACGATATGCCGCAGGCACAGGAACAAACTCCAAAGCAGAGTTCACAGCTCTTTTGACTCTTCTCACCTGCACTTCCAAAGCTGGGTTAAAACAATGACAAGTCTGGGGGGACTCCAAACTGGTCATCGACTGGGCCACTAGGAAAAACAAAGTGGCAATTCTTCGTTTAAATTCCTTACTGGAGAATATTCAAAGTGCTCTACAAAGTTTTGAATGGACCTCATTTTCATATATTTATAGAGAGTTCAACCAAAAAGGCAGATGAACTCTCAAAACAAGCACTCTTTGAAGAAGAAGGTTCCTTCACCTTCTATGATATTTTGAGGGCAATCTCCAGGAAGGGACGGAATTCTGCTTCTAAATTCTAATATGTTCATGCTTTGGCTTTGTGTTCGGTCTTTGCAAAATCTTGTTAACAGCAAGTCTCTTTTTTATTTACTTTGTATTAAGGCATTGATGAATTTCAGTTTAACTGGGAAGCACATATGTAAAACTGAGTCCTATGTAATAGTCTGGATCGTAGTAATTTCTAGTAGTCAGTACTTGAAACTCTGAAATACATCTGGAATAAAGATGGTCTGTTTTTCTATACCCTCAGCGAGCTGTAGAACCCTTGTGCTTGTTCTGTCGAGTCTGAATGGACAGTATCATGTATATTCTCTACCTGAAATTTGAATATAAAGATTTTTTTCCTTGAAAAAAAACAAAGAGCATTGCCACATATCTTCTGTGTGAAGCAATGTTCCGCCAAGTTTACAGCACATGAGCACATGTGGAGACACCCCTCAAATTTCAGGGAATGTCACAGAGGGTGTCGGTATCACGAAGCCTGCCCTAAAAATTAAAAATTTAAATATATGAAATTATAAATCTTAAAATATGAAAATATCAATAATGAAATATTAAAAATATTTTATAATGTAGGGGCATCGACCCATTATTTTGCTTTGTATTGCATGCAGGCTCACTATATTGGGGGTGAGCACCCAGGACTACCCATTGATATGGGGCACTGGTTGCTCACGAAACATGGGAATGCAATTTTTGAGGAAATGTTCCCCTCTTTCCAGAGAATGTTCCCACCCATGTCCCCTGTCATTCCCAACATAGCAGTAACAGAATTGAATGCCCCGATGCTCCCATGCTTGGGGACCACAGGGAACTTGTCTCCAAGGTAGGGGTACTCCCAGAGAACAATTGTGTGAAATGATTCTGAATCACACTGGTCTACAGAGGTTAGCCTTGTATATTGGGTTTTTTCATGTGTACAATCCAACTTCGTTATTACTAATTGAGCCACTCAGGACTAATATCTCAATCATGAATCAACCAAAATAAGGATGTTTGAAGATAACTACTGGAAATTTTGATTACTTGATTGTAACATATTGATCAACTATAAGGCTTAGAGACAGCTTATTTGCATTTGACACTTAGATTGCAGTAATGAGATGAAGGATATTTTGAGTGCTTCTCATAACAAATTTAAAGAATACTGTGAGCCGACAACAAATTTATTTTTCAGGAATATAGCATTAACATAATTATGAAAGGAAATAGAAAATAAAATAATTGATAATAGCCAGCCTAGATCCATCTTAACCCCGGATTTATCAAGCACTGAGAAGGATCAAATCTCTTGAGGTGAAAATATTTTTGACGATGCAAAAACTTGCAGAAAGGTTTGCACCTCAAGGAATCCCTCTCCATACTTGAGAGATTCAGGGTTGAGATGGATCTAGGTTAGTTAATTTGTTTTAACTAACATGGATAGAAATTGCATTAAATTAAAGTTGCGGCCGCACTGTACAGCGAGTTAATACAATTTGATCAGAAAGTCTGATACTGAGAATTCAAAACTGTCAAAAACTGATAAAAAGTTAAAACCAACCTCAGCTATCATTGTTATATATTTTTTCAAAATACTATATAGCCTACAGCTATAGATTTCGATAAATTGTCCTAGCAAAATTATTGTCTGACAATACATAAAACCTGAAGTTTTTTTAATCGACATCATACCCACTGTGGGCTTTTTGCTTATCAACTGCTTTGGGTTCCATAGTAGCTTCTTCAACCTCCATATTTCCATGAATCTGCTGAGCTATGTCTTCCTCCACGTCCATTTCCTTGAGAGACCTGTTATCACATATATAGTAGCTGGAGCTACCATGATGCAGCAGACTAGATTTTATGCCAGTCAGTGCCAGTCCCAGATATTTTCAGCACATTCTGACCACTTATCATCAGTTAAAGCCATTTTGGGCAGCAGCAGTATCTTATGCCCAGACTTAGCTTCGGATAGTCATTTGAGATGTACTGGTTGTAGCCTTGGTCCATTTGACAAAGCAGATAGCTGGTGTTTTCCTTTTCCCATACAGTTGGAGTTGGAGACAGGTATATGGTGTAAATTTTCCTTTAAAATTCAACTAGGGCAAAACAGTATATATAATTTGTTACTGGAAACCACACATGAATTTATTTTACTAGTATTGCAGCAGAAAGTAAATATTGAGAAACATTCACAACATCACATAAAATATAGACACAGTATTTTGGGTATGGAAAACCCCGGATAAAACACGAGATGGGAAAAGCGGTGCAGCAGTCAGATATGAAATTTATATTATGAGGATATGGAACTTTTACAACAAGCAGATAAATTCACCTAACTTGGCGAATTGAAACATCTGCAGAAACACTGGACATATCCAGCAACCCAGCACACCCCCAGCGCGGCTGTACGGCCCCTGCGTCAGCAACACGGCCTCCTCTGCGCAGCTATACGGAATACCTTTGGCTTCCTGTTTAATGTCTTCCTAGCATGCAAGGACACATGCAATACTAAAAGACCTTCCTTGTTGGAACTTTCTAACATATGGTTTAACAGGTATATGTGTATTCGGGTATTATTAGAATGTTTTGCTCATCTTATTAGCTTGAGTTGACGTGGTGATTATGTATTGGTGATTGCACTGTAGTTGTGGACTTGTCATGATGAGTGGATATGTGATATCAAATGTAAAGATCTTTCTATATGCTCACTAGTATGCTTACTTTATAGTATATACAGACTAAGTCTTACCTTGCTATGTTGGCATCATTGTTTAACCATTCTCCATTCTTTCGAATATTCCACGACTTTGATTAATCCCTGACTTGGACCTAAACTTGTGAGTTGAAGACCTTCCCCATTTGAATATCCATGTTGGATAGACCCCATGTTGATTTGTGTCTCAGCTCTAAGTTGTGCAACAAAACTTGTCAAAACCTTAACTCTTTTGGGCCAGGAGAACCCGTTGGTGTTGGGTCCTAAGTCTAGGTGAGTTAGGATTTTGAAGCCTTGATGTCGCTAGTCAATGCCCTCGATGTTTGGTCCTGATTGTGGATGGTCCCCCTAGTTGCCCGAGGTGTGTCAGCTAAAACTTGAAGCAAGATGTTCTACCATCATTACATGCATTTATGTGCTATATGCTATATATTATGAAATGCAAGCCCAAAAATAAAATAGCAAATTGTGTTTCTTAAACTCAACTAAAAGGGCAATGAAAAGAAATGGGAAAGGCCTAAAAGCAGTGGTTAAACAAATGCTACTAAATCTAAAGACTGTTGACCATATTATTTATCTGAAATGTAATGATTATATCATCACAGAGCCTACAGGTTGGGATGTGAGATGGAGTAAGGGAAAGTTAATTCTAAGTGTCCCCTAAGATCTCTACATTACAGTTTCTTGTGTACTTAATGCAAGGGTCCTAGAAAATATCCTCACGGAGCTTGAAACGAGCTTGGATGTGAGTTGTAGACATTTGTTAGAGTTGAATGGACACTCCTCAAAACAACTTATTCCATTTGTGAGACACTACCTTTCCCTTTTGTCATCTATCCTGCACACATCCAAGTGGATCCCTGATTCCCCTTCTTGTCTGAGAAGCTCACTATGTCAAGGTAAATAGGTCATTCTCCAATCCTAGCCTGGTTTCATTCACTTCACCCAACATTAGCTTTTTGACTAAGATTGTAAGTGAGCATATCTAAAGGACTTCATGGGATATCACTTGTTTACTCCAATTATGAGTCTTATTATTATAAACTCATCGCCAATATCATGATACTATGTTTTTAGTTAGCTAATAATATGAATAAAAGAGTTATATTTCATCCCTTATTCACATTGGATTGATCAGTTTACAGTTCAGGCCTTATTTTGGTTGTTTTGACTTGGTAAAACCTTGTTTGACTTGGTCAATGTAGGTCTCGAAGCAAATTTGGCTACATTGGTTCGAGATTGATTATTTGTCACCTATATGCATCTAATAACCATACTCAGTTTGATGATTATTGGTCATTATCAGCATTATTATGGTTTATTATTATTTAATATGACCATTATTTTATTACTGGACATGATTGGAGCTTTCAGAGACATGTTATACCTTTATGTTGTGTATTGAGATGGTAACTAGGGTGATTTATGCCCCTAAGGTGACCACCATAATGTACCACATTGTTTTTTTTTACAACGACGGTTATGATATATTAAAAGAGTGGTGTAACCACCGAAACAGAACCAGATTACAAAATGCCCTTGAGGTAGCGGCAGAACTAGCTCAGAGTCTCAACATACGCCCTTATGGAAGCGGCAACATAGGTTTAGAATTCTATATAGGCCCTTATGGAAGTGGCAAAGAGGTAGCAGTCTTCATTAATCAGGAAACAGTATTTTTAGTAAACAGTAACTTCAAACTACACGGGCAAAATTATTTTAACCAAGCCTATCCTATCCAGGTGTCCAGAAGGATATATATAGGGAAAATCAGCAAAACGAGTCATGCAACACAAAAGACATTCCATAATTTTCAATTAAACTTCCCTTCAAAGCTGGACGAAGAACCTGGATTGGGAGGAGCTTTGTGCTTGACGAGGTTCAGGGCAAGCTTGTCTACCTTGATTTCCAGCTCTGCTATCAGTCCAATAACAACATTCTCAAAAACCTCTTCACCTTGCGCTTTATTTCCTTCCGCAGATACGCCAAGTCCTTATCCACGTTTTCCAATCTCCGACCACCTTCAGTATCAATAGCATCAACTTGATCCTGCAACACCTTGATGTCATGCTTCATATCCTTGATAATCGCCACCACAAGCCTTGAGGCTGAGGACGCACTGGAGGATGCAAACCCAGCTTCCATTCAGACAATCAAAATCTCCTTCCCATTCACCAGACAACAGCAAAACTCCTGTAGCTGCCCGTATTTAGCCTCGCAGACAGTGCCAGCATCCTGCCCTTCTCATCCACTGAATAAAATCATTACCACACAAGGACACTGTCAATCCCATATCCCCCATCGTGTGAGCCATTAAACCTGCCATGAATTCACTCAATTTCCCCAGCTTCGACGAGACATCCAACGTTTTCACACCAGGTGAGGGGTCAAAGCCCTGGTGCGAATTTAAACTCCTCCTAGCTGACGACTGGCCGCGTGCTCGCACGCCTCCACCTGCCTTTGGAGCATGTGAACACATTTCAAACCTCTTCGGTGGGGCCCACGAGAGGGGAGGCCTCAAGGACATAGCCCCGGTCCTATGGGGGAATACAGATAGAGCCAGAACCATTGATTTTTAGCTCTCCAGGACTAAGAGAGGAACCCAAGTTTGCTGCTTGGTCAGCATCTTTGTTATTTTTCCGCAACACATGGTAGAACTCGATTTTACTAAAAGTGAGTGCTAGTACCTTGATTTTATCGATTAGTCACTTGAGATGCATTTGGTTCGGAATAAGGTTCTCGTTCATTGCTTGAATAATAATTCTCGAGTCTCCGAGAACAGTTAGCTCAGTGATACCTTGATTCTTGGCAATCCTTAGCCCCTGCCATAGTGCAAGGGCCTCGGCCATGTTATTAGTTTCCAATCCTAGACCCCAAGCGAAAGAGGTTTCCAAGAGTCCTTCCGGAGTGATAAAAAATCCCCCCCTCGCTGCCCCAAGATTGCCTTTAGAGGCACCATCCGTGAACAGGATCTTCATCTTCAGGAGTCTAGGCCAAGAGTTGAGCTCCTTTTCCTCCATCCTAATCTCCCACGAGTTCCCCTCTTTGAGCCTCGGGCATGCCAAGGGGAGATTAGGAGTCAAACTATTAAGCCAACCATCATTGTCAGGGGGGAATGGAGCAGGGATCATTCCAAAGCTGGGAGAGACAATCACCCAACAATCCATGAACTTTTGAGGCAACCTGCTCAGCTTTCACTTTTTTCCCTCTGAAGATTCGGGAGTTTCTTTCCAACCAAATCTTCCAAATAATGACCTTTGGCAGTGCCATCCAACGCGATTTAGTTCTTTTTTATTTGAGACTGAAGGGAGCTTTGGAGGCCCAATTAAGAAAGAGATCTGGAAGGCTACCGAAATGGAGCTCAGCCTTCTTGGGAAGGGATGCTTTCCAGACATCTCTAGTATATTGACAAGAGATGAGAATATGCTCAGCATTTTCTTCATTGTTGAGGCAGAAGGGACATCTCGTTGGGCCTTCCCAGCCTTTTTTCTTTAAATTATCCCCAATGAGAATTTTGTTGTGGATAACTGTCCACATGAAGAAGTCTATTTTAGGGAGGCTTTTGACAGCCCAGATGCTTTTCCAAATGGCAAGATTCTCATTATTTCCGGTGCACGAGAGTAACTTGTATCTTGCTGAGGTAGAATAATTACCAGACCTGTTCCCCCATCCTCTTGAATCTTTGGCTATACTGGATTCAGGGGATTTCCCTTTTAAGTTTCTGAGGAGCTTCTCCTTAGCACTTTCCAGATGAGTTGGGCATGGGATTTCCCAGTTCTTCCAGGAGCCATCTGGATTCCATTCTTTGCATGTGTTCTTTGAGGTTCCCCATTCCCTGAAGCTGGGCCTGCGGGGGGTCGCCCATGATCGAATCCTCCCATACCTTAATATGTTTTCCATTCCCAAGAATCCACGTGATCTTAGCAGAGAAGAAGGGAAGAGCTTTCAGAAAAATAGGGAGGATGGCAGAGCCCTTTCTTGCACACGTGGGGTTGTCCAAGCATCTAAGGTGACCGTTGGAAAAATATTTTTTCCAAAGGGTCGCTTTGCACCACGTCAGCTTACCTGAGATTATATTCCAGAGAATTTTGGCTCCTAGCGCTATATTTTGCAAAGCCAACTGCCTAATTTGCAATCCACCTTGCATCAGTGGCTTGGCCACTTTTTCCCAACTGACCAAGGAGAGTTTCTTTTCATTTTGCTTTCCACCTTTCCAGAGGATTTTTTTACGTAAAGATTCAATACTGGCCAAAACACCTTTTGGAGCGAGCAAAATGGAGCATTGGTAAATCGAGATACTAGATAACACTGCTTTTATAAGAACTACCTTCTCGGCTGGATTCAACCAATTTGCTCCCCAAGTACTTATCCTGCTTTTAATTTTATCAATTATTGGGAGCCAAGAGGAGGATTTCGGGGCAGCTTTGAAAATAGGGACCCCCGGGTATTTGAATCATCCCACTGAGTTTTACCATTGATGCCCAGGATTCTGCTAATGTCCACCATTTCTCTAGGGTTGCAGTTCCAGCTAAGGATTTGACTCTTGTTGTAGTTGATGAGACTACCCGAGGCTTCTTAATACAAGTCTAGTTCCCTTTCAAAAAGCCTGGTCGATATCACACTCGCTCCCCCCAGGAGGATAGTGTCATCGGCAAACTGGGCGTGGTTCACATCCTTGACACCTTGTGCAATGCGAAGTCCAAGAAGCTCATTATTTTTGCTAACAGAAGTTTAGCTGAGGGCTGACTCACTGAGCACAAAGGCTTGAATAACATGGAGCATGGGAGAGAGCGGGCAACCTTGACGAAGTCCCCGGGAAGCCTGAAAGAAATTTGTTGCACGCCCATTCACCAAGGAGGCAATCCAAGGGGATTTGATACAAGCTTGGATACATCTGATGAAAGCTGGGTCGAAGCCAAATCTATGCATAACCTGGAACATAAATTCGTATCTAACTCTATCAAAGGCATTTGCTAAGTCAAGTTTTATAACCATACCTTTTTCTCAATGCTTGATGCTTGAGTGAATTGCTTCCTGGACCAAAATTATATTGTCAGCGATCTGCCTCCCTTTGACGAAGCCTCCTTGATTTTCTAGAATGATGGAAGGCAGCACCTCTTTGATCCTATTGGCTATTACCTTGGTTATGATCTTGTATCCAATATTGCATAGCGATATAGGCTTGAATCTATCAAAAGAGGTAGCTCCTTTTTCTTTGGGGATGAGGGCGAGGAAGACCAAGTTGGTATCCCTCCAAGTTTTGCAGAAGACTAAGACTTGCGAACCATTTTAACCAGATCATGTTTGATAGTTTTCCAACACACTTTGAGAAATCTGGTTGTGAATCCATCTGGTCCCAACGCTTTATCGGGTTCCATAGCCGCCAGGGCTTACTTAAATTCTTTTTTTGAAATCGATGCGATTAGATTTCTATTTGAGGAGCGACAGATCAAAGGGGGAACCGAGACAAGAATGGGAGATCCCAGGGGAGGGGGAAGAGATTCCTCTTCAGAATAAACCTTTTGGAAATGGTCGTGAGCTGCCTTTTTTATTTCTTCGAACTCCTGCACTGAATGACCCTGAATCTGGATTTCCTTTACAGCTTTGAAGTTTTTCCGACCTTCCGCTTGCTTATGGAAGAAGCTGGAATTTTGATCTCCAGCTTTGAGCCAAAGACATCTAGATTTCTCTCTGAGATTTTCTTCCTCGTTCCTACACGCAGCTTGGAGGATACAGTGAAGATTGGCTTCTTTTTCCAGGCTAGAGTAATCCATCAACTGTTCTTCTTGCGATCTTTGATGATTTTCCAAATTTTGTTGGGCTTCAAGTCTGTGGGCAGAAGGGAATTTTAAAGACTTAGCCCAAGCCTTAAGAGCTCTTTTAAGTCTTCTCAGCTTCTCTTCCCAGACAAATAATGGGTATCCAAAGACTGGATCAGCCCAAACTGAGTCGACAAGATCCTTAAACCCATCATGACTAATCCAGCAGGGGCTGAATCTGAAGGGTATGGGACCTAAGTCTTTTTCTTCAGTCAAGTCCAACGAGATCGGCTTATGATCCGACATGCTGAAAGGTAAGATGAGAGAATCCGATCTAAATCCAAGAACAGCAAAGGATTGTTGAACTAAAAACCTGTCGAGCCTGGCAGCAATATGACCTAGTCCAATTCTTCTGTTGGACCACATGAAATTGCCCTGATTTGGCTTTATGTCTTCAAGATCCCAATCCCTCATGACATCTTCCACTGTCTCTCTTAAGGGGTCTCTGACTATAGAGCCACCTTTTTTTTCTTTGGCATTGAGAATAATATTATGATCCCCTGCTAGGATGATGTTTTCCGGATTTTGAGAAGATAGAATCTCTTGAATACTTTGCCAGCAGTCTCTTTTTTCCATCATCAAAACAAGAACATAGATATTAAAAATGCTTACCTAGATGCCCGTTTCTTTGTGAAGAAGAATGGACAGGATCCAATGAGTATGCGAAGCAGAATGGATTAAATCTAGGGCCTCTTTTTTCCATAAAGTGCCTATACCACCAAAAGCACCCCTGGCGCTTTTAGCAAGACCCTCACCACTCTTTCAAAATAGATGAGTTGACTGGAGGAAGCTTTCTTCCTCCATTTTTGTCTCCTGGATCAACAAGATATCAGGACCGAAAATGCGAATAAGATCCCTCATTGAGTCCAATTTTTTTTTGCTTCCTAATCCTCTACAGTTCCAGGAGACAAACTTCATTACTTACTTTTTGGGGTTTTGGCAACCCCTTTGGAATGCCCTTTTTGCCTTGTGAATCTGGAATTTATCATGGCTTCAAATGTGACTTGCGCTCCCATAAGCTTGTCTTTGTAGGTGGCTTCTTCCCTTCGCTCCTTGTCTGTCTTCCTTCCTTGCTTGGCTTTTCTTTTGATAGGGGAGGGTTGTGACTGTCCTATTTCTCCTTCTTCCTCCTCCGAGAACTCTTCGTCTGAAGACTGGTTCGATGATTCAGGGAGGTTGTTTTCTTCCTTGCTTTTTCCTTTTTTGATGGGCTAACAATTTCAGGATTCGGGCTTGGGGGGATCCCATCCTCCTAATCAGGTGTCTCCTCATTTATAGATTCTAGGGGTTCTGCAGCCAGTGCCAAGCTGGTGCCTTGGTCGGAGCTGGGAATAATGGGGGCATCTTCAGCCCTGGGGGGCCTGGGATTCTCTCAAAAATTTTATGGGCCTGTCTTGAGCTGGTTTTGGTTTGTTTTTCCTAGATCCATCCTTCTTCTTGATCTCTTTCTAGGTCAATCGGCTTCTTAGGGAAGCTCTTTTGGAAGTGACCATACTCATGACAGTGACGACATTTAAATGGCAGTTGTTCATAGTCAAGTTTTTGGTAGTGTTGCCATTCCCCAACTGCTAATTTGACGGCTTCAGGAATCCCTGCTTCCAGATCTACTTCTACACTGATTCTAGCACAAGAATAATTCTCTTTTGGGTGAGCTTTATCAATATACTTGCTAAGCTTGTTTCCAATGGCTTGCAGGGAAGAGGAAGTCCAGTAGTGAATCGTAAGGTTGGGGAGATGGACCCAAACCGGAATGGCCTTGGGGACATCTACTGCAGAATCAAATTCCGGATTCCATCTATTCAGATATAATCCTTGGGGACCCATGAAGTACAGCCCACTTCGAAAGATCGGATCTCGGTCTTCTTTGGCAATAAATTGAATAGGAAGAAACCTCTACCTACTGCATAGCAAGTAACGCTATTGGAGATCAGAGGTCTCCGGTTTTTTTGAATCCAGTTGTCCGTGGACTTAGGTGAGGGCCAGAGCCCTGTGAACTGGCCAACCAAAGCCCGATCTGCCAGAGAAACGGCCACATGCATGGGTTGCTGTGGAGAGAGATCAATGATTGGTACTTCGATTTTCTTCACAAATTTGGGGATCAGAAGGGCTTGATCGGACTTGGATCTGCCAGAGATCAAAGATCTTAAAGCCTCAAGCTCATCACAAGGGCCCATGGGGGACCCAGAACCACCGTCAGGCATGACAGCCCAGCCTGCGTGACCGCCTCCCAGAGGCGCAGAAGGTCTGCCAAAACGTGTCGACACAGAACCCTAGCACGCACACTCCATCGTCATAATGTACCACATTGTTATGTTTTGACATTATGATGTATTTCGCCTTCCTAAGGCGTCATTGGGAAAAAGTGCGCCCCCCCTTTTTTTGAGTTGATCCGTGTGATGTAAAATTAAAAGATCTCCACTGTTGATGATGTTTTAATCTCAATCGTTGGTCAAAATGTGGACATACTCTCGATCTATGTAAGAGATGTGATCCCTTCATTGTATTATCCCATCGGGATTCTTGGCTCTAGAACATTTGAATAAAGAGATTTGTGTAGAGATTCTTGGCTCTTCTTTGTGGGATGTTCTTGTATGTGATTGAAACGTCCATCTTGCTTAGCATTTGAATAATTTCTTTAAGTATCAATAATATTTTGGAAGAGAGAGTGTTTGCATGCAAGAGGGCGAATTTACTTGGGCGTTTTTGTGGGTTTCCCTAGCTCGTTTCTTTTGAAGGCGTTGCACAATCAAGGGGTTTTCAATAGCATCATTTGAGCTTTGATATGCTCTCTAATTCTTTTGCATCTCTAGTTTCTTTTTTGTGTAGCAAATCTCACTCCGGTAGTTTGATTGTGCAAGGAAAAGGGACACACTACCTCCATTGGGAAAATCGATTTTACTTGTGGCTTCTTCTGAATTACTTCAAATTGATTGAAATGAGATGGATCATCATTTGCAAGGCATCTACAAGATTTTTCAGCTAAGATCTACTTTATAACTCTCGTTTTAAGTATCTATTCAATTAGTCATAGAATAAAATTGCTAAAACCCTCACTAAAAAACCTCGTTTCTTAGTCGTAGTATTTTCGATCCCCTTTTAGCTTAGTGATTGAAAACCCAAGTTAAAAATCTCATAAAACCCCTAGATACCAAATTTTATTTGAATCCAACTCCATTCACCCCTCCTAAGACACTAGGACTCTTTGGGCCAAATCGCCCTCCTCGGGTAATTAATCATTTTGTTGGTTGTGTGATCTAGGTATTGCTAGAATTGATTTAAATTGCCATATCCATTATTTAGCAATTAAATCCAATGCCTAATTTACTTAATTTCTTGTCCTAAGATTTGATTTCTGGACAACCCCTAGTTAGGGAAATTTGGGGCTTTTCACATAGGCACATATTATCTCTTAGAATTTGATCCAATTCATAATTAACCATAAAGACTAAGAGATTACATCAAGATACCTTCACAACTTCACCTAATTTATCTATTACAAGGTTGTCTTGGTTATAAGGACACCCCGTAGGCTCAGATTTTAGCTTGGTCTAAAGTGTCGATAGCCTTGTCTGGTGTGACAACTGAACCATTTCAGAGGCCTTCGCTATCATAGGTTACAACTTTAGCACCTTCCCCTCTACCATCTTGAATAGAATCATCTAAAGGGGCAACTATAAAATTTGTGATAACAAGACCCAACTAAAACGTAAATGAGCACCTTCGCTTCCAGTTCCACACATTTGGTTAGGGTCCTCCCCTAACCTCCCTACTTTAGGCTACCTAGGAGTTCGTCAATTAATGTATGCATCCATATTCCTTGAATAAGGCCAATTAGATAGTAGTGGATATTGGTTCTCCTATGTCTAATCAGACCCAACTAAAACGTAAATGAGCACCTTCACTTCTAGTTCCACACATTTGGTTAGGGTCCTCCCCTAACCTCCCTACTTTAGGCTACCTAGGAGTTCGTCAATTAATGTATGCATCCATATTCCTTAAATAAGGCCAATTAGATAGTAGTGGATATTGGTTCTCCTATGTCTAATCAAAATATTGGGCCTAGTTTGTTGGCACATCCTCTGAGCCCAATTGCTCGTTGGATCTATTCTAAGACCATTTTAGAGACTTGGGATGATCTATTATAACTCTAGGAAGGTTGTCCAGAATCACCTCTTAGTTTGCCCCTCTGTCCACTTTTGGAGAACCTAAGCTCTACGGAATTTCATTGGTTGGCTCTCCAATATCAAGGTAATCAGACTCTATTTTGGAAGTGTAGCAACATGGAGTGCAAACACACTCTTTCTAGCATGTGTATTCTAAGTGAAATGGCTAAATTCCTTGGGGTCCTCAAGCAACATGAAGAAATGATAACAGGAAACAACACTTCCATCTTTTCAGTAGTTAATAAGCTCAAGATGAAATGCATAATAATTCATGTGCGGTAGTTATGGAAATTCTTGTTCATCAAGAGGAAATAGTTACATGCTTTATAGGCAAAGTACCAACTCCTTTGCAACATGGGCAATCATTTGAGCAAGGATGTACATTCCAGTGTTTTAAAACTCGAAACCAAGAGTTTGAACCGGCTGAGGGTCAACTCATACTGGAACCGAAATCGACAATGAATCGGAGTGGTTTGATTTCAATGACTCGAACTATTCAAAAATACATAAAATTTTAAAATTTTAATGAAATAGATATATATTTAACATTCCATGCTATGATACCAAACCATTAGAGACAAAATATGCAAAGTTTACTCATGTAAGGGTGAATATATCAACATGGCACCAAGTGTGATACATATCTAAATCAAAATTAAAAATACATAATCTTCAAAATCATTGCCTATATTGGAATCCTATTCACCAATAACACCCTAGTCCCCCCTCCTCTAGCCTGCTCTAGCCCATGCCTCTACCTCGAATCTCAAAGTTGATCCTCCAAGGACATTAGTAAACACCCCACAATTTTGATGAAAATTACTAATCCAAACGTTAAAATAAAGTAGAAAAAGCTTCCCCTTCTTAATAAGTGATTTTGCTTGATTGAAGGGTAAATTTTAATTAAAGTCATGACAGAGAAGTTCAATCAACTTCAACAATCAGGCATCGACACCACCAACATCAAGGTACACAAAGAGTTGATGTGCTTGATTAAATTCCAATCCCTTACCATCATACATGATAGAATCCAGTGGAAACATTGCAATCCTGAAATCCTGATAACTAAAGTCTCTTGAATTGTGAATGTGTAATGTACCTTTTTGGAGAAACTGGGCACACTATCCAAAATATTTCAAAGATGCTTCAAAATTTGACATTGTGTTGCACCTGCAATTGTTTTCCCAATTTTTTTAAAATTTTGGACCCTCCTTGTCGATTTTATCTTGCCTGGATTTACTTGGTTTCTTGAACTCGGTTGTTCCTCTGCTACAATTTTGAATTTTTGAGTTTGATTCGAGGTACATTGTTTTCTTTCATTTCGAAGGTTGAATGATCCAAAAAGCCTTTGTCTAGCTAATGTTTTTTGACTTTGGAAACTTCAAGTTTTGATTTGTTAAAGTTTTCATTTATCGCTGTCAAAAGTCTTTTGAACAGTGAATCGGGGCTGTAGTTCTCTACACAGCCGCCGTTGCGGAAGCTAAATGATGAATGTTTCGACGGATAGCCCTTATCTTTTCCGATGTCGTGGTTTTATTGTTTTAACTTTCTCTTTTCTTTGCGCTATCGGAAGGGTTTTTGACTATTGATCGGAGGGCTAGTCCTTTGCGTCGCCGACACAGCGGCGGCGTTGAGCTCACCATCGCCGATACTTAGTCATTAAAACTTCCGATCGCCACAGTTTTCATTTGAAAGCGGAAGCCGTAGTCTGATTTTTTCCCGCCGTTGCGACTGAATAGTACATTATCTTTTCAATGTTTAGTTGGTTTATCTACCGATGCTTTTCTAGCTAGTTCCCCGTTGCTCTGATCACCAACGATTTTCGGCTACGTAGTACACTATCCCACTGATGGTTAGTCCTTCCTCTCGCCGATGCCGACCTTTAGTCTTTAGTTCTTCCGATCGCCAATGTTTTCTATTGCTGCGGAACCCTTAGTCCACATGACTTCCGCCGTTGCGGCTGCTTTGTCAACTATCGGCCCGATGTTAGTGTTTCTAATCGCCGATACTTAGTCATTACAGCTTTCGACCGCCGATGATTTTGTGATCCGGACGCCATAGTCAGTCCATCTTCCACCGTTGCGACGGCATAGTGAACTAACCTGCCGACGCATTAGTGGTTAAAGCCCCGACACTTAGCATTGAAGGTCTCCGACGCCGTTCGACTTAATAGTCTCGCGAGACCCGTAGTCTGTTCGTCGTCCGCCGTTGCGGCTATGAATAGGACTATTCTTCCGTAGTCTTTAGTTCTTTCGATTGCCGATGGTTTTCATTCGATCGCGGAAGCCGTAGTTTGTATGTCTTCCGCCGTTGCGGCTCCTTACTGAACTAATTGTCCGATGCTGTAGTAGTTTCGACTGCCGATATGGTTTTCCCGCCGATTTTTGTGCGCTTTTACTCTATTTTTTGGGATGGTGAAGTTTTCCCGTGGGTATTGGTCGAGTCAAGGTTTTTTTCTGAGATGAAGAGCGCAGTTTGGGGTTTGGGTTTTTTAGGAGTGTCGGTTGCATTGTCTGGTTCATGCTTTCTTCGCGAGGTTTCGAGTTAGTTCAGATGCAGCATGGTTTTAGATGAAGAGTCTGTTCTATCAGGATTGCGATTTTAGTTAGACAGCGGGTTTAGAGGATTTTCAGACCCAGCTTGCAGGATGTTCTTTGCATTATCATGTTTTCTTTTTATGCATTAATATTGTTTAGAGTTCATTTTACAGAATGCAGTTAAGCACTAAATGGTCTAAAATCTGTTATTTTCATGACAGGGCGATTGCTGCTGCAAAGAAGATATGTCTAGAAGACAAAGCAAAAGAAAGGAGGCAACAATGAAGGAAGAGAAAGAAATGAAGAAGCAGAGATGAAGAAAGCGAAGGAGAAAGTGAGGGTCTGAGATCTCAATAGATCAATAGCAGCAGAGGCTCAGGCTTGGGAAAAGTTCATCAACGACCAAACTGGTCCCTCTTTATAAAAGTGCTATTAAATTTTCGTTTAATGTAACGTACTGTATAGCACTCACTCAAAAAGACAAAATTGTGGGATTGAACGGTTGAGGGAGCCCAAAGGTCACCGAGGGGCAGCCCAAAGGTTTTGCTGTTTTGTATAAATATAGGAGAGTTAGATGTAGAGAGTGGACTTTTTCCCAAATAGATTTGTGAGAGTATGTTGTAAGAAGAACTATTTCCTTTTTCAATAAAGAATTACAAGTTTCCTGTTGGAGAAAGCTTGGTGGAAGGTTTCAAATGTTGTGCTATGGATTTGTTGAATGTGAACTATTTCGTTTTCAGCTTGTGTCCATTAACTGTGAAATCGTTCTAACTCTTTGAACCTATGTTCTTGTTATGAATGCACTCTCGTTTATTCTATGAAATTTCCACTGTGAGTAATGAAGGCTTTTCATAAACAATAAGCTATCTTGTTGTTCATGTGTTTTGAAATAAGTAACAGCTATCTGTGATTTTTCTTAATGCATGCACAGAAATACATTACTCATTGATAAATGATAATCTTGCTCCCTAGGGATAGGTTAGATAGTTAGTTTTAGTTTCTTGTTGTGTGTGATTTAGATGCGAGAGAGTTAAGACGAGAGGTAACAACCTACGCATCACATTGTGACCGCTCCTTGTATTCTCTATCAATCTGCATTTTTAGATAGGCACTTGCATATCATACTTAAATACAAAAAACTAAAAATATACACGATGGACCGGGCCATAACCGGTAAAACCTTTTATTTTGTTACTTGACCTACGGTAGTCGGACCGTAAACCGGACGGATTCCTCATACCAAACAATAACGAGCTAGTTGGGAACGTTTACTGGGGAGAATCCCTAAACTGTTGTTACCTACGATTTTCCAGGCCTCAACACATTGAAAGCATTCTTTCTCAACACCCTCATTGACAATGGATTTGACACTGACTCCATGGTTATGAGACAACTGGGGAAGCTCAAGGGAAGTGATATTAGGTTCTTATAAGGTTGACAAACTGATATATGTGGCTTCTTAATATGGTGTGGTTGAGGACTTTTTACAAACACTTCACATACATCCTCCTTCAATACTCTGTCTAGTTTCGAAACTAGGAAAACGTAGTAAAATAGTCTTTCTTGGTTTGGTTCCAAACACCACAAAACCTTTCCAAATTTCTTATGGAAGGACCATATGGGCTTTAAAACATCCTAATAGACCTCAGACACTCGACGGTTGAATCAAAAAACTCATTTTGACATGTTATTCAAGTTTCCACAATTTTGCCCAATTTCGAGCTTTGGACTAGGGAAACCCAAGATGATCCAAATGCACCCAAATGACTTCAAATTCTATACAGTAGGGCTTGAGGGGTCTTAGGACATCCTAATGCATATGATGAATGCTCATACACTTTCCAAATACTTCTGCAAATTGATTTTGACCCTCAGGAAAGAAGGACAAAAACACTAGGAAAATCGATGTTAAAACCCCCAAGTGTAGATGACACTTTTGGCTCTCCAAATGTTGTACAACCCTCCCAACTTTCATAACTGTGACTTAGATTGGTTATGGGACATCAATGGCCACCAAAATACAAGAGCTTACAAGTCCTCCAACTTTCTATTGCTCCCACAAATCAGTAAGTTTGAAACATGGTTATTACATTAATGGAATTGAGCAAAAGACAATGAAACTTGCTATGAAACTTTAAGCAAATGCCCCAAGGGCCTGCATAAAACGTATGGTCCACTTTCAGTACATAAATGGTTGCTCAAACAGCTGAAAAATAACATAGGAAGACTTATACAAATCTTATATAACACCACTTCAATATCAAGTACCAAATACATAGGGAAAATGCCTCTATTACATAAAAGTTTTAGCATTTTACAAATAACTCTCCTTGGGATTTGAGATTGATTTTACATGTGCAGAAATTTACAGAGTCATACATCATTTACAACATCAATGGCATCCAATATACTCCTTAAACAAAGATCAAACACCTCCAGGTGCAACACCAACATGAGACATTTAGAATGAAGAGGAGAAGATGAGAGAGATGGAATGAATAGAAATGGAAGAAGATCTCAAACTGTGGGAGGACTTCAACCTGCAAACAAACACCTTCAATCAGCTCCAATGAGAGGTCTGAGTGGCCTCTCCATCAACCAACTTAGACAGAGATCTTGCACCTTCGAAATTGGTTCACAAGCAGGTAAAGTAAACACCCACCATGCAATGGACCAGCAAAGCTCTCCAAAAATGCTAGAGGCAAAATCACAAATGACCAAAAGTTGCCCCATTTCGACTTCCTCCTCTTTTAATAACCTCATTTACCTCATTTCCCTCCAATAAACTCAAATTACCTTTCCATTGGTTCATTAACTTGAATTAGTGTTAAACTAGGTCATTACATTAACCCAAGTGACACTTGTTTTGACTTTGTTTGCTCTCCCTTCATGAAATTCGACTTGGAACCTTTCATGAAGCTTCCTTGGGCCCCACACATACCTCATGCGTCCTCTTGGGTCTATTTTTAGCTCTCACATGTTACAGATGTCATAGAATACGTCATAGTTGTAAGAGAATCCGCCATGACTTTGTTTGCTCTCCCTTCATGAAATTCGATATGGAAGCTTTCATGAAGCTCCCTTGGGCCCTCCACACACCTCATGCGCCCTCTTGGGTCTATTTTTAGCTCTCACATGTCATAGATGTCATAGAATATGTCATAGTTGTAAGAAAATCTATCATAAATGTCATAAGGTATCATAGAGTTGTCATAATTGTCATAATGACTGTCATAGTTGTCATAGAATCTTGGCATTGCCTAAATTTAGCTTATGACTCTTCATCCACCACCTTGGAAGTAATTCCTTCCTCCAAATTCGAATTTGAGGATGATGCCATGTGTAAATGAGAATATTCCCTCATGTAGACTCCACACATCCACTTATGCGCCTCCATGGCCAACTAGGACCCATTGCCACTTCATTTTGGAGCATTAATCTTTATTTCATCATATATTGACCCATTTTCCACCTTCCACAAATATGAGTTCGAATTTACATGTGAAACTATAGGGCTTGGTGTTAAATATCAATAGTTTGATATTTCCACATAACCCTTAGGAATTGGATAGGCCAACTTAACTGTTTATTTGAAAATTATTTAATTGGAGACATGACAATGAGATCTAAAATTATACTTTTTGCATATGAAGTCCGATGAGGTTGGAACGACTCTTAAACATCCTAAAACAATTAATGGTAATGTTAGGTAAAAGGATATAAAATGAAAGATAAGAAGAATGAGTGCACACTAGGCATTATTGGATTAATTCGACCAAGTTAATTCAGCACCAGCCGGTTTAGGTTTGATTGGTGCCAAACTGGCCGAGTCAAGGTCTAACTCGACCGGTTTAGCACCAAACCGACCTCCAAGCCGAGTTTTGCATCAGTTCAAAATTGATGAGGGTTAAACAGGTCAACTTGGCCAGTTCCGATTCCGGGTTGACCGGTTTTTAAAACATTTGCACATTCCACAGCCTCCAACTCCAAAAATTTCATTGAAATAGGCCCAACAGAAAAGAAGGTAAGAGGATATTGTTGAAGCAGAAATGCACTAGGTTGGATTGGTAAATATTGAAGCCAATGTAAGTGCAAGATGAACAAAAGGCCAGCAGTGAAAATGGTCTCATGTAACTTCCTTGCTTTGATATGTTTTAAAATTTTCTCTATATTTACAGGTGTTCTGGTTAATTTATACTTTATACAAGCATACTTGGTAGTAGATCCTCTGCAAAGGATAATAACCTTTTTTTGAGATCCATATGTAAAAAAATTGGTGCCTTGTTGCACAACAATTGGACAGAAAGCTCAGGCATATCTACCCTCTTGTGTTTTTATGCTGACCGGTGCAGCTGCAGCAACTTATTAATACAACTAATACCCCTTTTTGTTATAAAGAACCAAAAAAAATATCCATATAAAGAGCTAGGAGGCTATGGAATGCTTTGTCGAGTAATTATTGTATTTGGAGCTTTACTAAATGAAAGGTTACCCCACCTTAAAAGGCAAGTGAACACTGCTTTTTTTCTTCTGATCATCATAACAAGGGTATATTAAAATATGTCACACATGTTAGCTTATTGTCTCTTGTATCTGGTTTTTGCATTTATAATCTATGTATACCTGGATTGTGTATATCAAGTTTAAGCAACATTGAATCAACTGGGCTTCCAATTGAGAGGAAACTCTGTTATTTAAATGTGATACTGCCACTTGTAGTTCCTCAACCCTGCGCAACAGCCTTCTCACAACCCTTCAAATATCAGCTATTTCGCAATGGAAATAGCAACTAGGATACTTGTGTCCATCCATTATGGCCAAGAGAGGACTTACCATATAAAGAAGTCCAAGCCAAGAGAAACACTCCCACAATGCCAAAAATAGTGCAGATCAGGATGCCTATATTCCACACATTCAACAGGCTTGCTAGAGTGCAAATGGAAGGCCAAAATTCACAAGGCAAAATAGACCAAGTACCAAACCACATAACTGCCCAATAAGAACCCAATTGACCTCAGAATAGGACAACTCAGCACTGCTAGTCTCAGATAAGGACCAAGCCACAAGGAATATTGCCTACAGCACCCCCATGCAATTCTTGACCAGATGACAGAGTTGCCTGCTGCAATTGATGAGAACCCGATTTTCACCATAGAAGAACAAATTAATCCAAGTCTCGACAAGAGTCCAAACCACACCAGAACAATCCCACCTTCAAAAAACAAAATCGACATGAGTGAGAGGTACAAGGGGGTAATGATGAGTTTTACTCCAAATTGCATGACATTAATTTCCTTGCCACTTTTCCACCGTTTCGATTTGCATGCACTTCTTCATAATAGATACTCTAAGATAGGAGCCCCCGATTTTACTAAGGCCTTAAATCAAAAACACTCCCCTGTTTGCCAAATTGTCTGTTTGGCAGTTGAAGGACCTAAGGACTTGATAATATTCAATGGAATCAAAGGTCTTCGCAACTCCAATTCTATTTATTAATCAAGAGAGGCATTACGACCGGGAGTTAGCCAAGCCTCCCATTTGTCAAATGATAATCAAAGAGTGCTATTACAATGAGTTTCCGAATCTTCGTTGCATTGAGAATTTTGATCCCTTGGAAAAGAGCTAAAGCATCGACTTGATTATTAGTTTTCATGCCCAAACCCCAGGCATAATTCAATCCATGTTGTCCATCCAGGTTATACACAACCCCCCCCCAAGCACCTGCCACCCACTAGATTAGTTATAATTAAAGTATACTATAATTTTTAATTAAAAAGCCAACATGAAGTTAGCGTTATAACACTCACTCACTAGTGACACATCTCCCCAATATTAGATTGTGTAATGCACCTTTCGATGCAATGGTGAACTCCACTAGCATATGGATCCATCTTAACCCCAGATCTATTATCATTGAGAGAAATCAAACTAGCATAGCCATTGCCCCAAAGATATTAAGCACCAAGGGCCAGGAAAAAAATTGAAATGTACTTAATAGATGTGGGGTTAAGAAGGATCTATGTTAGAATTTTATTTACCAAGCCAATGTTAACAAACAAACACACACACACACATATATACATATTATGACAAAGTAACAAGGATCTCCCCCACCTAGGTTGTAGGGAAACTCACTTCTTTCAACGCATAAACTCAAGGTGTAAACCTCAATCTTTATTAAATAGTATTCAAGGTTGCAAAAGCATTGAGGTTTGCACCAAGTTTTTCCCTCTTGACTCATGATAGATCCAAGATTAAAATGGATCTAAGCTAGTTTAATTATAGTTGTTTAAATCTGTGAAGTAAGATAAATAATAAATCAGCTCATTTTTTACATTATGGTAATTAAGATAAATAAGACATCAGCACTTTTTTTCATTTTAGCACTACACAAAAAGTATTGAACATCTTTCCCACCAGGTTGTGCACCTCTCTTCTCTCAACACAATTAAATTTCCATTAAACAATAACAGCATATTTGTTGATAAAAATTGGCATTGTATTTTTTTTAGAAACTGTTATTCAGATTTGCTTTGTGCTTCACTGATTAAACTATATCAAAATGCCATCTGGACCAGTTCAGTTGGAAAGATGTTCCAATGTGGCTACAAGAAACAATGGGCTCAATTGGTCTCTTGACATTACACATCTACAGCTGTAGTGTAGACACCAAAGATAGAGAAGTGCTAATGACAATAGAAGATAGGTGTTCACCAGCATGACAAACTTTAACGAGAACATAATAAATCCTAAAAAGAATGATATGAAACTTTGAGCAAGGCCTCTACGAAAATTATTTAGGGAAAAGCACATCCTGCAAATTCTCTTAATGCAGGCATCCCAAAGAAGAAAACGAGATGATTTTTTCACAATCAAAATACTGGCTCACCGTTAAGACAAGAAGAAATAGGAGGGAGCTGACAAAGCCACCCAAAATTGTGTAAATTTCTGTTGAGGCCAACTTCTCTTTATGCATTTGCTGCAAAGAAAGCGTAATTACAAAAAGGAGGAATGCGTATAACATTGAGTTTCCTGGGCCTGTCATACTCCGTGCTGCAAAAGGTCACATCAAAGTTGACATCAATTGAAATGTTACAAGCATGTAATCCTACTTGTCATATCATGTCTACAAAAGCAGCTGAATTGTCAAACTAACTCAAGTCATAATGATAATTTCATCACAAATTCTAATCAGAGTATAGTACTACAATACCATAGAAGTTTATAACTTTGAGACTGATGGAGAGCAATTTGCTATGCTTTCAAATTTCAATTATGGATATAAGCTAATACAAGAATAGAATATTTTATTTCATGCCAAGACAATGATAGGAGTTGTTATTAATTCTTGATACGGATATATTACAAGTCATTTACACTGCACTCTAATAAAATCTACATGTTAAATAGCTGAGAGGGCCCAACGGAAATAAAAACTAACAAGAAAGAAATGAGCCAAAGGAAAGAAACAACGTATGACATATTTTGCATGCCTACTTACCCAAAAGACAATTATGGATGCTGCTTGAGTAATTTCGTCTCCATTTACCCTGACATTTCAAATTCTGCTAGGATATAAGAAAGGGAAATGTCAATGTTTTCTTTTACTTTTTCTTGGTCTTGTTGGTCCTGTGGGTAAAAAGGGGTTGTTTCCCTACCTTGATGGTACATCTTGGTCCTATGGGTTAAAGGGGTTGTCATACAACCTTGTTGTGACCCCTCTAGTTGACTTGTGGTCTTATAAGTTATACCTTCCTATTGGTCCTAGTACCCTTATTGTTTGTGGTATCATGACACCTTCTATTATGACTTAACCTTATTGTTTTTATTTTGTGTGACAATTTGACCTTTGGTACCCTATTCTAACTCAACCTAACATTATTTTATGTTTTTATTTTATTAACTATCCTAAATCCTAGGAATGTCTAAGAGACCCTTCTAGAAGGCTAGTCAATATTATAAATTGAGTTCATAACTTCATTCTTGGATGTATCTTGACATGAGAGAAGTTCAGATCTGATTCTCGTCTGCTTTAAAACTCTTTGCTGCTGGTTTTGTGCTTGACGACTAGGGTTACTGTTGTCTTGAGTAGACATTTTGGGTTCTTGTTGCTTCTATCTCCCTGTGGACTAGGCCGTGACTATATGTTGCTCCTTGGGTTGATCCATGACTATATGTTGTTCCTTTGACTGGGTCGTGAGCTGTTTGTGACACCTTAAGGGCAAGTCATGGTTGTGTTGTCCCTCTTTGAGCTGGTATGTGACTCTGTAGGGATCCTCTTGTTGGGTCGTGACCCTTTCCTAGGAAAACCGTGACGGTGCATGCCCTTTCCTAGTTGGGTCGTGACTGCGTATGCTCTCTCTTAGCAGACCATGATTGTGTAAGCTCTCTCTTAGAAGACCGTGATTGTGCATGCCCTTTCCTAGTTGATTAGTGACTGTGTATGCCCTCTCTTAGCAGGTCGTGACTGTGCTTAAGCCCTCTAGGGCTAAGCCATGGATTGTGGTGGTCCTTCCCAGATAGGGCTAGCTGTGGACTGTGGTGGCCTTTCCTAGCTGGGTCATGGACTGTTTGACCTTCCTTCTGCTGGGCCGTGACTAGTTTGTACCCTCCTACTGCTGCAAGACCTGTACCGTGAGCTGCAAGCATGAACTATGATCATCTTTCGGGTTGCCTGGGTAAATCATCTCCTGCTTGCAGCCTTTAAGGCTGATCTGTGACTGAAACTTGATTGTTGTGACTGTGTTAAGTCTGCTAAAGGGAGTTGTGATCCTTTGAAGGTACCTAACAGTGTTTGGGGTTAAGTATCACTGTTGCTAGGATCTTCACACTTGGTGACTGGGATATCTTGTTTGCTAACCTTAACCTAGAGCACTCTAACCTTCTATCTCTCAAGGTATGTCATATGTTTCTTTGGTGACTTGTCCTTACAGTGACAAGGTCTGATTCCAAAAGTGTCTTAGTATAAGGAAGATCTAAACCAGCATTGATATTGTTTTCTAATTGTTGTTCATTAGTTTGTTTGTATAATACCTCTATAATGTTTATTTTTTTGTACCTTGCAATTGATAAATTGTATCTCAATGACCAACTTTAACACAGTGACCATTGGAGTGTTAAAGTTGAAAGAGATGAAAATTATATTTTAAATTATTACAGCAACACTGTTTTGGATCTAGCATTGTTTTAGATTTTGTTTAATGCAAAAAAGTACAAATTTTGGATCAAGTATCACTTAAAGCTAAGATAAGGCCAAGTTTTACTAACATTAATTGAACTGGTTGTGGGAAAGCTTCATATCCTATGCCCTTGACTTAGTAAAATTGACAAACATAAGGCTTGAAAGCCAAAAAAAACTAGTACCAATATAGATTAGATGAATGATTTAACCCTCTGATACCAAAAAAGACCTAATACTAATATAACCAAATGAATGATTTAGCCCACTAATTCCAAAGAGTTGTAACATATTTTAATAATAACAAATAAAAAAATCGATGTCTTAAGAGTGTTTTAGTTAAGTAAGTGGAGGTCATGTTGGATTCCTTTCAGGAATTGCACATTCAAACCCAAGTAGGTGAGGACAAGCTGAGATGGGGTGTGAAACCTAAGGGATCCTTTTCAATTGAGGAGGCCTATGAAA
>LPNX011002588.1:486369-515666 GCA_001517045.1 Pseudotsuga menziesii | reverse complement strand
ATATATATATATATATTCTGTAGAAAAAAATAATCATTTTATTCATAGAGAATAACATGGACTGTTCACAAGGATAAAAAAATTAAACTAACCAAAATATAATCGAGGGATCAGCCTCCAACGATCAGCGATTAATTAACAATTGAAGCCAGATCGATCAACAATCAACCTCCATCCCTGGTGCACACACAATGTAGGCTAGGAGACCTAGCGATCGGGGAGCGCAGCACAGGCTTCATGCAGCTGGAACTCACGAATCAATGATAGGAGTCTGCATCGAGATCAAGTACGGGATCTACTCAGCTTGTATTTGGAGATCTTAGCCCTCTTCGAGGGAAGCTTTTGGAATGGATCCACCCCCGAATCCAAGTCTGGAGGAACGTCCAAGAATTTTAGTGAAGCCTTCAAGGATTTGGTGGCTTCTACATCTCCCCCACCTCTGTCTGCCCCGGATTCCAGCGATGCAAACTTTGTTAAGCGTGCAGTTGCTCCTCGAATTCAAATCATGTCAGTAGCTTCAAGGTTGAAAGCCCTAGCTTTGAGTGAGAAAGGCCAGATAGGTCAGTTTACAGGAATTTGGCCTTCACCCAAAACTATGGAAGTACGGATAAACAAAAATTGGATGCCCTTGATCTCGGGCATGCAACATTGTTTTGCAGAAAGGGTTTATTTACCTTCTTATTCGAAAACAAAGCTAATAGAGATATCATCTTCAGGAGTGGACCCTACTTCATGGGTTTTGGTGGTTTGTACCTAAACCGTTGGAGCCTATCTTTTTACCCAGCAAATGATGTGCCATCGGCGGTCCCGGTTTGGGTTTACCTACCACATCTCCCCTTGCACTGCTGGAATGATGAAACTCTACAAGCAATAGGGAACTCTCTTAGCAATTATATCGACAAAGCGGAACCAAAGGGTCCTTTGTTTTCTTGTGCAAGGATCTGCGTGGAAGTAGATCTGGAGAAAGGCTTGCCACAGAAGCTGTAAATATATACATGGGTGGATGGGAACACATGCAAAAGGCAGATTACGAACAACTACCTTTCAAGTGCAATAAGTGCCATGAATACAGTCATTTTGTTAAAAATTGCCCAAAGGTAGTTCAAGAAATCCTAGAAAAAAATCAAGAGGAAGGATGGCAACAAGAAAAAAGGGGAAGAAAAATGCCTCCAGTATCAAGTGAATTGCAAGTAAATATAAGCAAGGAATATCCTAAAGAAAGAAAAGAAGCCTCGACCAGTAACCAATTCCAGGCACTACACATGGAATAGGGAGAGATCCCACCCTTGGAAATAATATCAGAAGAAACAGAAGAAGAAGAGATCCATGCATCCACGAGTGTCCCTCCCTTGTCTCCCAGAAATGAAAGGAACAAAAAAACTATTGAAGGGTCTACAACACCATGGGGCACTTGGGGAAAAATGGTAAAATATAGCAAAGTCACACCCAGGTTTTCTCCCTAGGACAATCACCTTCACAAGGATCACAGGAATCGCATGATGTAGCCTTACAACCAAACACCAGTGGAAGAAAAACGCAAAGATACCATACAGAACATGAAGCAGAAAGAGAGCTAGAACTAGGAAGACAGGGAAGTCTTGAGGAAACAAAACTTCTCCAGTATTTTAAAAATCCAGGAGGGATAAAAATAGATGGTAGATCCTGACCAGGATCTCAATCAATAAAGAAATGATGAAAACCATCTCTTGGAATTGCAAGGGTCTGGGAGTCTCAGGCAAAGTAGAAGCAATAAATGAGATAATTAAATCCGAGAGGCCAGACATACTACTACTCCAAGACACAAAAATGTCAGATGTGAAGGCTATGGCACTTTCATATATTTTCTGGGAAAATTGCAAAGGTAAAGCTATAAGCTCTCGAGGAGCGTCTAGGGGAATAACCACCATAATCTCAGGTAAATTTTTGATAAAATCTTCTACGAAAATTCATCATTAGCTCTTGAAATAAATTTAGGAAAAGGAGGATTTAACTTCACTATACATCTGTAATGTATATGGGCCAACGCATTACAGGGACAAGATAATTTTCTGGGAAGATCTTGCTAAACTAAAGGAGGATCTATGAGGAAAAGACCTTATCATTGTTGGGGACTTCAACCACTAAGTCGCAATCTGAGAAATGTGGAGGAACAAAGGTGAGGGACCCTTTTGGTGAGAAGATAAAGGACTTGATGGTGGATCTAGACTTGCTGGACATTCAAAAGGACATTCAATCTGATCTGGTTGCATGATGAGAAATTATTAGTTTAATTCAAAAGGAGTGGAACCTACAATACTTCAGATCACCTAGCTACATTTGGGAATCAAAACTCAGATCCGTGTGATCTACCCTTAACATATGGGTCAAAGAAGGTTTTAAGAACCTAAATCACCACAAAATTAAACTTCAAATAGATCCAGATAGTCTACAATCTCGTATGGAAGTGGATGAGGTGACTCCAATGGTTCTGAGTCAAGAGAAAGAGTTGAACATAAAAATATTAAACGTTGCAAGGCAGGTAGAAGAGGTTTGGAGACTAAAATCCAGACAAATGTGGTTAAAAGGAGGAGATAGCATCACAGAGTACTTCCTTAAGCAAACCAAGATTCAACCAAGTTTAAATGCCATCAAGGATTTGAAAGATAAATATGGGAATAAGATAACAGGGCAAGAAGAATTAAAGGAACACGCTTTCACCCATTTTCAAGAGCTATATTTTGACACTGGAGAGACAGATCCAGAAGCACAAGCGGATATCCTTCCTGATATTGTTGATGAAATTGTCATTGATGCCAACATGGACTTGCAGTGGCCCCATAGGATGTCATTGATGCCACCAAGCCCCACCTGCAGTGCCTTAGACCCCTTACAGAGTGGGCTTGTGCCTTGAAGCACCTTATACCCGGTCGACAAGGTCCCTGTACCCACAAGGTTGGATCTTGAAGCCACCACTTTGCTGAAGATGTTGAAGACCTTGCTAATGATGTTAAAGACCCTAGAGATGGTCCTAAAGCCTTGGTAGATGACGAAGAAGCCCTAAATGGCTTGGAGAAGCATTAATGACCCATTATGTGGTCATTCATGCTCTGATGGTGTCATGGTACCCTAAGAGAAGCAATGGCAACCCCACAGGTGATTTCATCAAGGCCATGAAGCCCCTTGCTTGATGAAGAAGCCCATGAAGACCCTTGGCATGCCAAAGAAGCCTTTGGAACACCAAATGGGCCAAACGACCCATTCTGTGGTCATTTGTGGCTTGCATGGTTATTGATGGTTTGATGGAGTCTTGGAACCCTTGGAGAAGTCTTGGTTGACATGAAGAAGCCTTTGGACCCACATTTGTTGGGTTAATGGTTCTTGAACCCTTGAAGGAGATAATATGGTTATACCCTTGCATGTGATGGTTTGGGTCTTGAACCCACACACCATGGTAGATTGAATGTGTATGGAAGCACTAGTGGCTTAATGGCACCCTTTTGATGGTAATGTATGAAGGACACCCTTACTTATGGTAAGGAGTGGTTGTGGAACAAATAAAATCACAAAACATTTTGACCTTATGGTGACCATTAAAATGGTAAAGCTGTGTGTCAACACAAAATAAAAATAATTCAAGTAGAAGTCGGCTCAATCAATTCTTTTAATAAAACATAAATTAAAAATATATATATATTTTTATTACATGTCAGCTCAATGAAAAACCAGTATTAATAACCCATCCAAACTTCATTTTATACACACCAAATTTTTGGATTAGCTCTGCAATTTCAGAGGTCAAACTGCTGCAATTTCGGAGGTCAAACTGCTACAATTTCGGAGGTCACATTGCTGCAATTTCAGAGGTCAGACTACTGCAATTTTGGAGGTCAGTCTGAGGCAATTTTGGAGGTTTGACTGAGGCATCATGCACTGTGATTTTTGGATGGTTGACTGAGGTAGCAGTAGGAGCAGTCAACGAATTATTTTTGCAGCAGTCAAATTTAATTGGAGCAGTCCATAATTTTTTCATATACAAACCCGAGATTGCAATAGCATTGTGAAGTGTTTACAGTGGACTGTGATAGCCACAAGTCAGACTTTAGTCAAGTTTTTAAAGATTTTCTCTCTCTCTCTGATTTTGGGTGACCTCAGTGCCAAAAGGTCTAATCCATGTGAAGGAAGCCAAAGGTACTGGGAGGAAGTCTGAACCAAGTGTATACTCTTTCATATTTGCCAAAATTTGGTGGTGACCAGCAAAGTTTTGGATAAAATTCAGAGCTTGATTTTGCACGGAGACATAAAATTCGGAGCAGTCAAGCACTTCAACAGTCCCGAAGTTGGATGGAGGAGACAACAACATAACATACAATCAACAATGATGAATGGATCCCTTTCTGCATAGTGGTAAAGTATGAAAGGTAAGACAACATTTCATGGGGTAAAACAGTCCAAGTTTGTGATGTCCTTCACCATACATAGTCCTATGTTGTGGTAATTAAAGTGATGGTCATTGCTACAATGGTTTATGATAAGACCAAGTCATTTCATTTGGGTCTTCTTCCATAAAAAGTTTGAAGTTCATTACAGTCATACTCAGGCCAAGAATGAGTTTTGACATCCACTTATACACGATGATATGATACTCTTTATTGATTATGTTTACAAGCAACAAGAGTTTATACTTGGCATGAGTTTTTCACATGCTCATTCAACCCAATCTTGATTGGTGATTCAGGCCTTTTATCAACAGTCTGTGTTTTGAAGTTTTTCACAATCAAGGTATGAGTTTTGACATGCACTTCTTGCGAAGTATACAGTACAGTAATAAGAGCATACAGTAAAGAATTGATTAAGTAATTTGAAGTGGCTGAAGGTGATGTGGCTTCCACAGTCCACAGTTCATAGTGCACACAGTTGACTGTGTTGGATTATACACACAGTGCAAGTTTGATGACCTTTTACAAGGTATGTATTGTGAAGAGTGATGTGCAAACATGAAGTACACAATATAGTATTGAAGTGTGCATTCTGTCCTAAAAGCACACACAACTCTTATGATGAGTGACATGGTATGAACAATACATTGAGCAGAGATGACAAAGTGAAGTATTGATTGCAATACATCTATGGTAAGTTGCTAAGTAAAGGTAAGATCAGTAAAACGATGTTATACATGGTAAAGTTTTGATACACAAGGATATACAAATGTGTATTGCAATGATGAACAGTTCTTGAAGTAATGTGCTCAGTGGTATGCAAGAAATGTTTGTGAATGTGTGCAAGAATGACTATGATAGAATTCTCGAATTAGAACAAAGATGATTGACAAGAGACTGGGAAGTTATAGACCCACTCATAAACATTAGTTGCTTAAGTACTGGGTTGTTGAAGAATTTTTTTTGAAAAGAAGTTGGATGGAAGGCAATTGATTAAGGATGCAGACTGATGTACTTGATGGACAGTTTGAAGAATATGTGGATAAACAGAATGCTAATGAACATGGACAGAATGTTGATGTGATAAAGATTGATGGTGTATGATGATAGTCCTTTGAAGCATGTATACAGCCCTAGTTCTATGTTGCTACCCTCTCTCAGACTGAACCTTTGATGCTTGAACAAGTGATGGACTCTTCCACAAACTGACAGAGCATTAATGGTAGTAATTCCCTTGGAGTCTGCTGCAGCATAAACAAGTCTACAGTATTGAAAAGCACAGTTTTGAGTAAGGTATGATGATGTACTCTACTTGCAAACCCATTTAGATTGAATTCATCTATAGAAGATGTAATACTCAGCCAAGTGAACCTTGAATACTGAGGTAAGTCCTATGGTGATGATGATATGTTGATATCATGCACTATACGATGATGAAGTTGCATACCTTGAAGTGATGTTGAAAGTCTACTATAGTATGCATAGTTGAAGTCCGATTAAGATGATATAGGCCCTATGATGATGTACACTTATTTGATGATGATGATGAGCTTGATGCTTGAACAACATAAGAGCAGACTAGATGATGGGCAGGCCCTTGTGCTTGACATGAACCTTGAACAGTACAGCTGATGATCAGTGACAACAGCTTGACAATGATTGCTATGATGTGACAGTGAAGAAGAAGATGAGAGTGATGAGCAGCAGCAGAACCGATTTAAGAAACAGATGATGTTGATTTGACAGTGAGCTTTAATTGTAAAAGCAAGCTTGTCTTGCATTTGAGGTTGGGATACCTCAAACCCTTCTTAGCAGGGTCTAAGAAAACCAGGCAGGGTCATGGATGAAGAGTAGGTGTTCTTTGTATCAATAGGTGTTGATTTTACCTTACGGTTGTAGCTGGACCAAAACCAATACAAAAAGATTACAAAATTATATGGTGTTGTGTTCTTTTGTGTTATGGTTCTTGATGATCCAAATGCTTATGATATGTGAATGATGAAGTGAAAGATGTTTATGAAATGATTATGAGATTGGTAGAATAATGGAATGATGAATTGGTAGTTAATTGTGACAAGTTAAGAAGAGTTGTAAAATTGGCTTTACACTGATTCACCCCCCCCTCTCAATGTTTAACAGGTATACCCTTGCTCTCAATGATGCAGAGAATAGAGAGGTTGCTAAACCTATTATGGAATATGAGATAAGAAATGCAATATGGTCACTCCATGCTGATAAAGTGCCCGGACCAGACGGATTTACCAAAAACTTCTACAGAGCAGCGTGGGATATTATAAAAGAAGATCTCAAACAAATGTTAAATTGGACAAGGAAAAAATACAAGATTGGTGGGGCCACTAACTCATCCTTCCTAGCCTTAATTCCAAAAGAAAAGATCCCTATATCGCTTGATCGATTCAAGACAATCTCATTATTCAACACCCCATATAAAATCCTTTCGAAAATCTTGGCCATTAGAATGAAAAGCATCATGAGCCACCTCATTTCCGATTAGCAAGGAGGTTTTGTAGTGGGGTGTCAAATACTTGACAATATTATTATCGTTCAGGAAGCTATACACTCTAGCATGGAAAGAAAGCAACAAGGTATGGCTATTAAATTGGACATGGCTAATGCATTTGACAAAGTAAATCACTTTTTTCTCTTTGAAATCATGTCCAAATTTGGATTTCTAAAAGATTTGTAAGATGGGTAAAAGCTTGTATCAGCAGTTCGTGGATCGCACCATTAGTACATGGTAGACCTACCAAATTCTTCCAAGCAACCAAGGGCCTTCGACAAGGCTTCCCTATGTCCCCATTCCTTTACCTCCTAGTGGCTGAATCTATGAGCAGAAAGCTCCAGCAATTGCAGGAGTCTGGTGATCTAAAAGGATTGAAGATAGCTAGAAGAGTAAAAGTTGTCAATCATGCGCAGTTTGTTGACGATACCATTATTCTAGGAGGTGTGTCTTCTATAAGGGCAGAGATATTCAAATGTGCTTTATCTACCTTCCTCAAAGCATCTGACATGAAAGTGAATTCAACCAAGTCAAAAGTTTACGGATGGAACTTCCCCCATGGAACTTTGGCAAAGATAGCAAGAACCCTTGGATTTGAAGGAAACCTAACATGGAATTCCTTCAATTACCTTGGGATCCCAATCTTCAAAGGGAAAAAAAATCCTGTCGACTGGCAAGGGATGATCGACAAGATCAAAAACAAAATAAACTCTTGGGGGACAAGGTGGCTTAATCCTGCTGGAAAACTTATCCTTATCAATTTCATTCTCTTTGCCTACCCCATTTATGCTTGCTCGATCTCTTTAGCTCCAAAAAAATTAATAAAATATGTTTCTAGATAAATCGTAAGATTTCTATGGCAAGGAGGCAAATCAGGCAACTCAAAAAAATTTCACTTGGTAAATTGGGAAACAATTTGTTGGCCAAAAATTTACAGAGGAGTTGGAGTAAGAGATCCAATTAAAAATGAATTTAGCACTTTGAGCCAAAATCCTTTAGAGAATCGTATCAGGAAAAAGATTGTGGTGGAAGGAGATTCTTCAGAAAAAGACATCTGAATGGAAGCAGAAAGACATTCGTGGAAAAGTTTAACTAAGACAGAAAAGGATCCCCGATGTGGGAGTTATGTAAGAAGGTAGAGTTTATTTTAAATGAATAGCTCCACTGGATACTAGGAAGTATAAAACAAATCAAGATATGGAAAGACAATATAGAACCCGTATCCCCTGGAAATTTCTTGTAGGCGTTTTCAGATTCAAAGCAATGATTGGACAGTTTGGAAATTTACACATTACACGACCTCCCAATCTTGCCAGATAGCAAAAGATGGGCAGGTTGGATCAATCTAGAGATCAGTGATCAACTCATGCCTAACTATAATGCTATCATTTCGGTATTGCACAGGTCAATTCGAGTCCATCGCAAGCTGATAGATGAAAGAGGATGGGAAAATTGGGTTTCTACACGATGAAAGAAGGTTACAATGCAGCAGACGGTCTTCATAATAGCTACAACATCGACATGAAATGGAATAAAATCTGGTGTAAGGATGGTCTGCCAAAAATCAATGTATTTTTTTGGATACTAGCTCATCGCAAAACGTTAACAACAAAGAACATAAGGAAAAGAGGTACGGAATTCCCATTGAGATGTATTCTCTGCAAAGAACCAAAGGAATCTCTCGAACATCTCTTCATAGAATGTAAATTTTCCTGAGAGGTATGGAACCAAGCATACAAAGATCTGCATTTCAATTTGACTCTGCCAACAAATTGGAACGATCTATTCGCTTGTTGGAAGGACTACTACCACTGATCTCTTTTTAACAAACCTGATTTTGTAAGGGCATGGGAAGCTCTCCCAAGATACATCTGTTGGAAGATATGGACAACAAGAAACAAAGAGATCTTTGAGAGAAAAAAAAAAGTCCGAGCAAAGTTTTAGCAGTTTCTAAGACACTTTGGGTGGAGGCTTTATCCACGAGGGGAATGCACAACATCAACAAGGAGCCCTTTACAACAAAAGAAAGAGTTTGTGCCTTCGATTTGCTAGTTCTCCCACCCCATCTACCCTGGATTCAACCAAAAAAAAAAACCAATATCACAAGATTGGCAAATAAGAATGAGCTCCGAAGATTTCAAAAGCTAGTGGAAGAAACTTGGATGTAGTTCTTTATTCTTTGATGGAGCCTCGAAAAGTAATCCTGGAATGCCAGGCACGGGGGGTGTCTACTTCAATTATGAAGGAATCATGCTGAAAGAGTACGCTTGGGCAATCGATAGGAATACTAACAATGGAGCAAAATGGTTAACATTAATTAAAGGTTTGGCGTCGGCAAGGAACGATGGCATTGAGCAATTGGTGGTCTTTGGTGACTTTATTATGGTCATAGGGGAAGCCCGAAAACTGACGAGGAATCGCAAGTGTTAAAATATAAAATTGTTCCTAATTTTTGTGTGTTATTTTTCAAAGACTTATTTCTTATTTATTTTTCATTTTTTATTTTGTTTTAAATTTTAATAATGTTTAATGCATTTTATTTGGTTTTATAGGTTTTAGTTGCTTTAATTTATTTTGTTTGATTTTATTAAGTTTTCTTTTGGCTTACTAAGTATTATATATCCTTTGAAGTCTGAAAATGCTTATATTAAAGTCTATTCCAAGGTTTATATTTAAGGTCTAACCTTTGCCTTTGAGTTTTTTGTTAAAATTTTCATGAGAACATTCCTGTAGCGCAAAGATCAAGGTCTATGCAATAAAGCGCTACAGGAATCCTAAATCATTGGAAAGAGTGGGGGATTATCGTGGCCATTGCAGCTGAAGATAGTTGAAGATAATGGAAGTTTTTTCAGCCACCTATTGAAGACATCATGACACATGTTCATAACCCGAGTTCACAATCATGATAGATGTATAAAGAGGTGTAAAGATCATTGAGAAAATTGTGGTCTTGACTGTCACGACTTTGTTGTGTAAAGATCGTTGGAAAAATCGTGGTCTTGACTGTCACGATTTCGTTTTGGTTATGAATTTTACTGTCACATAGAAAGAAAATATTATAGTGAAATGTGGCTAAGAAGGCTTTAAGAAGAAAAAGAAGTGCATAGTTATGCTCTGTTTTTCCTGTTTTAGTCATTGTAATTGAGCATGGATTACGAGGCAATGGAGATGAATTTCAGAAATCCCAAAGAGGTTTTTGTTCATCATGGATTCATTCATAAAAACCTATCTCATTTTTTCAACAGCTATCATCGTTTGAGAGATTCGAATTCATCTTTGTGGCCTATTTTTCAGGGTTTAAATTATTTAATAGTTTCCTGTTTTACTCACGAATTTCTAGCACGTATTTCGACCAATTGAAGGGGAACTTTTAAAAACCAAGAGAGTTTTTTGTTCTTCATGGACTCATTTAAAAACACCTGTCTCAGTTTTCGTACATCTATCATGGATCGATAGATATGGAGGCATTTGTGAGACCCATTTTTCAGAAAGTCCGTCAAATTTTCTAGAGTCTGATTTGTTATTTTTGGGTTAATTGTCTTTAAATATTTTGAGTTAGCATGTAACTAATTGATGTAACTGCTTCAAAGCTTGACCTAGAAGGTAGTTATGGAACTAATCTACCTTTGTGATGATAAAAGGAAGACAAACATACAGTTTAATGGTTCGAATTTTGTTTAAGAAGGGGCTTTAGAGCTGGATGTATGTCAAGCTAAGACTTATGACTCTCATGAAAGTTTGAAGACTGATACTGATATATAAATACTTATAAGCCATTTTATCTTCCTTGTTGGTTTTGTTTATGGTCTGTATGACCACTCAATGTATAACTTCATTTCTTGATTAATGTGTTTATTCATGCAAATGCTTATATTTTGTGGACAGAACCAGTACAGTGCTTGTTAATGTTCATGGTTTATATTTACTGTTTATGTGTTTGTTTCCCAGTCCTTCATATTAGTTCATGATTTAGTACTTGTGTTAGCTTGTTGATTATTACCTTCTTGTTGATAAATTTTCAAACCAAAAATATTAAAAACCAATTTCATTTTGCTTTATTTTTTAGATTGTTCTAGCTTGTTCCTGTAGTAGTTTGGGAACAATTTATAGCACAGACATCTTTGGCGTCATTGTAGGGGATGAAACTAAAGTATATCTTCCCTGGGATATCATCATTCATTTGAATTTGAGAGGTGAACAAAATTAGAAAATCTTTCAGACTACTTTTTCACCAAGCAGTGATTCACAGTGGCTACCAAAAAGATTGGAACAAGAGGGAAACCTACTTCACCTTTACATTTGGGTGTCTCAGATCCATAACAGATTTTGAAAGAAGCAAGATAAATTCAAAAATATCAATCTTCTTCTTCTTTGTGTACCCCTGATCATTTTGACTTAGTCTTACCTTTTGCACATTCTGAAGACGAAAAACAAAATCAGTTTGACTTAGTCAATATAACGTTCTTCTTACTTAAAAAAAAAAGTGTTGTAGTTAAGGGATAGATCAAGTGAACTTTCTTCATGAAGACCTGGATGGATCACTGGAGAACATACTGTTGTGCTAATGCGACCAAATTGTTAAGACATTTAGTAATATCTCATAGTTAACTGAGTCTGGACTGGCTGTCTTGGGCAGGCGAACGAGACCGATTTACAAGTCCTCAGCGATTTTGGCAGAATAGAAACCCCAAACCTTTCCAGCCCGCAAGGGTATTAAGCAAAAAAAATACTATAACTAAGATTTGTTTGACATAAACACATTTGGTAGAGTAGAAACCCCAAACGTTCCCCTGCAAGGGAATTGAACAAAAAAATATACAGACATAGCTAATATTTGTTTGACATAATCACACAAATCAGTTGATCCAGTTGCAGAAATGTAACTATATGACTGTGGGAATTCATTGATATTAGGTTTTTCTAAATTTGTGGATGAAAGCTCTTATGGAGACCAATGGCTCAGGACACGAGAAAAAATGGAAAAACCAATGACATAAACCCAAAACCCCCAGACCCCATTATCAGAAGCAGAAAAACGGAAAACAAATGACATAAAATAAATCAACAGATCAGCTTACCTGCCATGATCGAGCAGATTCGAGGATCAAAACCCTGATGCCCGAGGCTTTGGTGCTTGTAAAATGCAAATTTGCCAGAGAAAAAATTAAAATCTGAGCAACCACTCGTGCCGCTGCACTTGTAAAATGTAAATTTGCCAGAAAAAAAATTAAAATATGAGCAACGACTCGTGCCGCTGACGGAGGAAGAAACTATATTTATATTTATATATATAATGACATAAAATATTTATGTCTATGCTTATGGTTACTTTGAGGTATACCTATTTTTTAGGAGTGAGTTAAACTATAGACCATTTGAACTATTTTTTGTTAAAATTCTGGTTCGTTAAAAAAATTGATTTGACCAAAATTTAGTAAGAATGGTTGGAATTATAGTTTTAGTTTGTTAAAATTGTGGATGTTGAATTTATTTTTGCAATAAAAATTACAATTTCAAGAGTTAAATCATAATTTCAAAAATTTATTCTTAGACAAATTTTCACTAAAAATGCAAATGCTATAGGGTTTATCTCACTCCACGTTTTTACTCGCTTTTGTGATTGAAACTATATGGTTTTATAAAAAAAATATATATATGTTTTTGGTAATATATTTAATATGATGTAAAATACTTATATGTTGTTGTTTATTTTTTTGAATTTTGTTTATGTAATTAATTTTTAAAATAAATTAATAAAAATATAATTTTATGTAATATATAATTTTAGATTATTTTCATATATGTTATTTAGTATTTGGTTTTTTTAATAGATATTTTTCAATATTTAAAACAATATATTTATTCTATTTTTATCATGAAAATGAGTTATTTTTCAATAAAAACATGACTATACTAGTAGACCCCTTGAAGTAGGGAAAGGGAATGTTAAAAACACATAATATCATATGTTTTTTTAACAATCATATGTAGTAAGAGAAGAGATGAAGAAACAAAGATATGAAGTAAATGGTGTAATAATTTTTTCCAATTATATAGCACAAACAAAAGATGTGATGTGTACATTTTTTAATTTGAAAGGTATTTGTTACCTAAATATAAAATAATGATAGGGGTGGTAGGTGTGGGGGGCATTTTTGACTCCGGAGAAAACCAAATCCATACGTTTGCTTGGGGTTTGGGTAAGAAAATGAATAATCAAGTTGAATGGGAAACTCTATCATAGGGATTAGAAGCTACGGCACTCTTGCACATCGACTCCTTCCAAGTCTTTGGTGATTCCTAGGTAGTCATTCAAAAAATGCAAAAAGTTCAATCCAAAAAAGATAAGGCTAAAGACCGAATACAAAAGGGAATTCAACATTTACTTTCTCAAGCATCTCACATCCAATTCTTCCACGTCAAAAGGAAAGACAATAGCCCAGTCAATAGATTGGCAAACATTGGAGTAAGGCTAAAATGTGGAGAAATAATGGTGAACAATTTTTTCCCCATTATAAAGTGTTTGCCATGTTAACGAAGAAGTGTGTGATTAAGAGTCCAAACTCCGTATAAGCTAGGGAAATCAATTCTTACCCCATCTCTAAGGGGGGTGAAGTAGAGCATTCCAAGGCTTTAGCATGAAAGGATAACACATTAACTCTTGGTTCAGTCCTGAGCGCATGGGAGACAAGTGGCCTTCTCATGCGGCATGGAGTTAAGGTTCAACGCTTGATAAATTATGGCCTTCAAAACCTCAGTCCTGAAGGATGCAAGTCCGGTAAGATCTCTCATGTGATGGCTTGTACAGTCTCACGGTATCTGGATATGGCATTTACTCTCTACGATCTCGCACGGGTTGGCATGATCTTGAGGAGGTTTAATGAGTTGCATGTTAATAGAAGGCCAGTCTCTCATTCTCTGCCTAGTGAGCAAGTTTTGGGCAGTAGAGAGTTCTCCTTCACTGCAAAAGAAACCCTTGACAATGCCATGGACCGAGCACAGAGGAATATAATGGAAATTAAGAACTGTAGTGTTGATCTCAAGAAGCTAATGTGATGCATGTTTGAAGTTTCACAGGCAGCTCTGGCGCAAAATAAGAATCTATCTCTTGAAGTATCACGAAGGGATACCAAGGTGGAAGATGCAGAAACCGGTATTCAGGTTTAGAAAGGCGAGCAGGAGGAGCTTCAACAAATTATGTAGGAGATGAAAAGGTTTTAGGCAGTCAAGTTTGAGGAAGTCAAGATAGTGATTTGTGATTTAAAAAATACCCAACAAGCACAATTCATGCTCAGCAACGAAGGGAATGAATCAAGGTTCGGGCTCCTGAAGGAGTCTATGTCCGACCTGCAAGATAGTCTGGAGGCATTAGAGGTGAAAGATGTTGGAAATGAAATGCAAGGAGGGGATACCCCTATGGAGGAAGCTACAACATAACAACTGGAGAATGAGGAATCTATCTCCAATAATTCTCAGGCCTGGGCTCTTCTAAAATTATGTTATGTATTATTGCCAATTGTTATGTAATCAGTTTGTTAAGGTTTATTCCACAAGAGGATATAGCCTCTTCATAGGTTATTTTTGTAATAGTCTTATATTGCTAGAACTTTCAGACTCTATTTTTAGATTTCCTTATGTCGCTCTCCATGAGAGCCTTTTTTGGCACGGTAGTATCTCTCTATAAAGGTATGTTTATATATAACACAATTTCCAACTTATGTTATATATATATATATATATATATATATATATATATATATATTCCGTAGAAAAAAATTATTTGATTCATAGAGAATAACATGGACTGTCCACTAGGATCAAAAAATTAAACTAACCAAAATAGAATCGAGGGATCAGCCTCCAACGATCAACGATTAATTAACAATCGAAGCCAGATCGATCAACAATCAGCCTCCATTGCTGGTGCAGGCTAGGAGACCCAGTGATCGGGGAGCGCAGCACAGGCTTCATGCAGTTGGAACTCACAAATCAATGATAGGAGTCTGCATCGAGATTGAGTACAGGATCTACTGAGCTTGCATTTGGAGATCTTGGCCCTCTTTGAGGGAAGCTTTTGGAATGGATCCACCCCTGAATCCGAGTTTGGAGGAACGTCGGAGAATTTTAGTGAAGCCTTCAAGGATTTGGTGGCTTCCACATCTCCCCCACCTCTGTCTGCCCCGGATTCCAGCGATGCGAACTTTGTTAAGCGTACAGTTGCTCCTCAAATCGAAATCATGTTAATAGCTTCAAGGTTGAAAGCCCTAGCTTTGAGTGAGAAAGGCCCGATAGGTCAGTTTACATGAATTTGGCCTTCACCCAAAACTATGGAAGTATCGATAAACAAAAATTGGATGGCCTTGATCTCGGGCCTGCAACATTGTTTTTGCGGAAAGGGTTTATTTACCTTCTTGTTCAAAAACAAAGCTAATAGAGATATCATATTCAAGAGTGGACCCTACTTCATGGGTCCCGGTGGTTTGTATCTAAATTGTTGGAGCCTATCTTTTTACCCAGAAAATGATGTGCCATCGGCGGTCCCGGTTTGGGTTTGCCTACCACATCTCCCCTTGCACTGCTGGAATGATGAAACTCTACAAGCAATAGGGAACTCTCTTAGCAATTATATCAACAAAGCGGAACCAAAGGGTCCTTTGTTTTCCTGTGCAAGGATCTGCGTGGAAGTAGATCTGGAGAAAGGCTTGCTACAGAAGCTGTAAATATATACATGGACGGATGGGAACACATGCAAAAGGTAGATTACGAACAACTACCTTTCAAGTGCAATAAGTGCCATGAATACAGTCATTTTGCTAAAAATTGCCCAAAGGTAGTTCAAGAAATCCCAGAAAAAAATCAAGAGGAAGGATGGCAATAAGCAAAAAGGGGAAGAAAAATGCCTCCAGTATCAAGTGAGGTGCAGCTAAAGATAAGCAAGGAAAATCCTAAAGAAAGAAAAGAAGCCTCGACTAGTAACCAATTCCAGGCACTACACATGGAATAGGGAGAGATCCCACCCTTGGAAATAATATCAGAAGAAACAAAAGAAGAAGAGATCCATGCATCCATGAGTGTCCCTCCCTTGTCTCCCAGAAATGAAAGGAACAAAAAAACTATTGAAGGGTTTACAACACCATGGGGAACTTGGGAAAAAATGGTAAAATATAGCAAAGTCACACCCAGGGTTTCTCCCCAGGACAACCAGCTTCACAAGGATCGTAGGAATCGCATGACGTAGCCTTGCAACCAAACACCAGTGGAAGAAAAACGCAAAGATACCATACATAACATGAAGCAGAAAGAGAGCTAGAACTAGGAAGACAGGGAAGTCTCGAGGAAACAAAACTTCTCCAGTATCCTAAAAATCCAGGAGGGATAAAAACAGATGGTAGATCCTGAGCAGGATCTCAATCAATAAAGAAATGATGAAGACCATCTCTTGGAACTGCAAGGGTCTGGGAGGCTCAAGCAAAGTAGAAGCAATAAATGATATAATTAAATCCAAGAGGCTAGACATACTACTACTCCAAGAGACAAAAATGTCAGATGTGGAGGCTATGGCACTTTCATATATTTTCTGGGAAAATTGCAAAGGTAAAGCTATAAGCTCTTGAGGAGCGTCTGGGGGAATAACCACCATAATCTCAAGTAATTTTTTTATAAAATCTTCTACGGAAATTCATCATTAGCTCTTGAAATAAATTTAGGAAAAGGAGGATTTAACTTCACTATACATCTGTAATGTATATGGGCCAACGCATTACATGGACAAGATAATTTTCTGGGAAGATCTCGCTAAACTAAAGGAGGATCTGTGAGGAAAAGACCTTATCATTGTTGGGGACTTCAACCACTAAGTCGCAATCTGAGAAATGTGGAGGAATAAAGGTGAAGGACCCTTTTGGTGAGAAGATGGAGGACTTGATGGTGGATCTAGACTTGTTGGACATTCAAAAGGACATTCAATCTGATCTGGTTGCATGATGAGAAATTATTGGTTTAATTCAAAAGGAGTGGAACCTACAATACTTCAAATCGCCCAGCTACATTTGGGAATCAAAACTCAGATCCGTGTGATCGACCCTTAACATATGGGTCAAAGAAGGTTTTAAGAACCCAAATCACCATAAAATTAAACTTCAAATAGATCCAGACAATCTACAATCTCGTATGGAAGTGGATGAGGTGACTCCAACGGTTCTGAGTCAAGAGAAAGAGCTGAACATAAAAATATTAAACGTTGCAAGGCAGGTAGAAGAGGTTTGGAGACTAAAATCCAGACAGATGTGGTTAAAAGGAGGAGATAGCAACACAGAGTACTTCCTTAAGCAAACCAAGATTCAACCAAGTTTCAATGCCATCAAGGATTTGAAAAATAAATATGATAATAAGATAACAAGGCAAGAAGAATTAAAGGAACACGCTTTCACCCATTTTCAAGAGCTATATTCTGACACTGGAGAGACAGATCCAGAAGCACAAGCAGATATCCTTCCTGGTATTGTTGATGAAATTATCATTGATGCCAACATGGACTTGCAGTGGCCCCAGAGGATGTCATTAATTCCACCAAGTCCCACCTACAGTGCCTTAGACCCCATACAAAGTGGGCTTGTGCCTTGAAGCACCTTATATCCAGTTGACAAGGTCCTCGTACCCACAAGGCTGGATCTTGAAGCCACCACTTTGCTAAAGATGTTGAAGACCCTGCTAATGATGCTGAAGACCCTAGAGATGGTCCTGAAGCCTTGGTAGACGATGGAGAAGCCCTAAATGGCTTGGAGAAGCATTAATGACCCATTCTATGGTCATTCATGCTCTGATGGTGTCATGGTACCCTAAGAGAAGCACTGGTAACCCCACAGGTGATGTCATCAAGACCATGAAGCCCCTTGCTTGATGAAGAAGCCCATGAAGACCCTTGGCATGCCAAAGAAGCCTTTGGAACACCAAATGGGCCAAATGACCCATTCTGTGGTCATTTGTGGCTTGCATGGTTATTGATGGATTGATGGAGTCTTGAAACCCTTGGAGAAGTCTTGGTTGACATGAAGAAGCCTTTGGACCCACATTTGTTGGGTTAATGGTCCTTGAACCCATGAAGGAGATAATATGGTTACACCCTTGCATGTGATGGTTTGGGTCTTGAACCCACACACCATGGTGGATTGAATGTGTATGGAAGCCCTAGTGGCTTAATGGCACCCTTTTGATGGTAATGTATGGAGGACACCCTTACTTATGGTAAGGAGTGGTTGTGGAACAAATAAAATGACAAAACGTTTTGACCTTATGGTGACCATTAAAATGGTAAAGTTGTGTGTCAACACAAAATAAAAATAATTCAAGTAGAAGTCGGCTCAATCAATTTTTTTAATAAAAATTAAATTAAAAATAAAGTTTTTTTATTATTATTACATGTCGGCTCAATGAAAAACCAGTATTAATAACCCATCCAAACTTCATTTTATACACACCAAATTTTCGGATTTGCTCTGCAATTTCAGAGGTTAGACTGCTGTAATTTCGGAGGTCAGACTGTTGCAATTTCGGAGGTCAAATTGCTGCAATTTTGGAGGTCAGACTGCTGCAATTTCGGAGGTCAGACTGAGGCAATTTCAGAGGTTTGACTAAGGCATCATGCACTATGATTTTCGGATGGTTGACTGAGGTAGCAGTAGGAGCAGTCAACGAATTATTTTTGCAGCAGTCAAATTTAATTGGAGCAGTCCAAAAATTTTTCATATACAGATGCGAGATTGCAATAGCATTGTGAAGTGTTTACAGTGGATTGTGACAGCCACAAGTATGACTTCAGTCAAGTTTTTAAAGAGTTTCTCTCTCTCTCTCTGATTTTGGGTGACCTCAGTGCCAAAAGGTCTGATCCATGTGAAGGAAGCCAAAGATACTGGGAGGAAGTTTGAACCAAGTGTATACTCTTTCATATTTGCCCAAATTTGGTGGTGACCAGCAAAGTTTTGGATAAAATTTAGAGCTTGATTTTGCACAGAGACATAGAATTCAGAGCATTCAAGCACTTCAACAGTCCTGAAGTTGGATGGAGGAGACAACAACATAACATACAGTCAACAATGATGAATGGATCCCTTTCTGCATAGTGGTAAAGTATGAAAGGTAAGACAACATTTCATGGGGTAAAACAGTCCAAGTTTGTGATGTCCTTCACCATACACAGTCCTATTTTGTGGTAATTAAAGTGATGGTCATTGCTACAATGATTTATGATAAGACCAAGTCATTGCATTTGGGTCTTCTTCCATAAAAAGTTTGAAGTTCATTACAGTCACACTCAGGCCAAGAATGAGTTTTGACATGCACTTATACACAATGATATGATACTCTTTATTGATTATGTTCACAAGTAGCAAGAGTTTATACTTGGCATGAGTCTTTCACATGCTCATTCAGCCTGAGCTTGATTGGTGATTCAGGATTTTTATCAATAGTCCGTGTTTTGAAGTTTTTCACAATCAAGGTATGAGTTTTGACATGCACTTCTTGCAAAGTATACAGTACAGTAATAAGAGCATACAGTAAAGAATTGATTAAGTAATTTGAAGTGGCTAAAGGTGATGTGGCTTCCACAGTCCACAAATCACAGTGCACACAGTTGATTGTGTTGGATTATACACATAGTGCAAGTTTGATGACCTTTTACAAGGTATGTATTGTGAAGAGTGATGTGCAAACATGAAGTACACAATAGATTATTGAAGTGTGAATTCTGTCCTAAAAGCACACACAACTCTTATGATGAGTGGCATGGTATGAACAGTACATTGAGCAGAGATGACAAAGTGAAGTATTGATTGCAATACATCTATGGCAAGTTGCTAAGCAAAGGTAAGATCAATAAAACAATGTTATACATGGTAAAGTTTTGATACACAAGGATATACAAATGTGTATTGCAATGATGAACAGTTCTTGAAGTAATGTGCTCAGTGGTATGCAAGAAATGTTTGTGAATGTGTGCAAGAATGACTATGATAGAATTCTCGAATTAGAACAAAGATGATTGACAAGAGACCGGGTAGTTATAGACCCACTCATAAACATTAGTTGCTTGAGTACTGGGTTGTTGAAGAATTGTTTTTGAAAAGAAGTTGGATGAAGGCAATTGATTAAGGATGCAGACTGATGTACTTGATGGACAGTTTGAAGAAATATGTGGATAAACAAAATGCTAATGAACATGGACAAAATGTTGATGTGACAGAGATTGATGGTGTATGATGACAGTCCTTTGAAGCATGTACACAGCCCTAGTTCTATGTTGTTGCCCTCTCTCAGACTGAACCTTTGATGCTTGAACAAGTGATGGAGTCTTCCACAAACTGACAGAGCATTGATGGTAGTAATGCCCCCTTGGAGTCAGCAGCAACATAAACAAGTCTACAGTATTGAAAAGCATAGTTTTGAGTAAGGTATGATGATGCACTCTACTTGCAAACCCATTTAGATTGAAGTCATCTACAAAAGATGTCATACTCAGCCAAGTGAACCTTGAATACTGAGGTAATTCCTATGGTGATGATGATATGTTGATATCATGCACCGTATGATGATGAAGTTGCATACCTTGAAGTGATGTTGAAAGTCTGTTATAGTATGCATAGTTGAAGTCTGATTAAGATGATATAGGCCCTATGATGATGTACACTTATTTGATGATGATGATGAGCTTGATGCTTGAACAACATAAGAGCAAACTAGATGATGGGCAGACCCTTGTGCTTGACATGAACCTTGAACAGTACAGTTGATGATCAGTGATAGCAGCTTGACAATGATTGCTATGATGTGACAGTGAAGAAGAAGATGAGAGTGATGAGCAGAATAGGATGAGCAGCAGCAGAACCGATTGAAGAAACGGATGATGTTGATTTGACAGTGAGCTTTAATTGTAAAAGCAAGTTTGTCTTGCATTTGAGGTTGGGATACCTCAAACCCTTCTTAGCAGGGTCTAAGAAAACCAGGCAGGGTCCTGGATGAAGAGTAGGTGCTCTTTGTATAAGTAGGTGCTAATTTTACCTTACGGTTGTAGCCAGACCAAAACTAATACAAAAAGATTACAAAATTATATAGTGTTGTGTTCTTTTGTGTTATGGTTCTTGATGATTCAAATGCTTATGATATGTGAATGATGAAGTGAAAGATGTTTATGAAATGATTATGAGATTGGTAAAATAATGGAATGATGAATTGGTAGTTAATTGTGACAAGTTAAGAAGAGTTGTAAAATTGGCTTTACACCGATTCACCCCCCCTGTCAATGTCTAACAGGTATACCCTTGCTCTCAATGATGCAGAGAATAGAGAGCTTGCTAAACCTATTATGGAATATGAGATAAGAAAAGCAATATGGTCACTTCATGCTGATAAAGTGCCCGGACCAGACGGATTTACCAAAAACTTCTACAGAGCAGCATTTATCAATCATTAATAGAGGATTCAATTTACGAAATTACACATTCAGACAGAATTGAATTTACATAGAGATTATGTCGAAATAGGCTTTCTTCATGCACACAATGAAATTGTACATGCATTTTTTTCTCAGAACCTGCGTTATGATCATAGCAAGACTTTGTCTATCTGATAGCCTCTTCTAGAGTTCTAGGTTTATCAAACTTACTCCTGCCTTGTAAGCTTGAGGTATCCTACTCATAAGACGCTCGGTTTTCACTTTATCATTTATGATGTATCTGGCATACCTTAACAGTTTCAAGAACTGGTTAGCATAGTCCTCCATGGTCAACTGTCCCAATTTCAGCTTCATCTCCTTGGATGTTGTGAACTTGTCTCACATTCCAATCCTAATGTGGACAATTCCTGTGCAAATGGTTTCCTCCACATTCCCAACATTGGAGTGGTTTCCCCATAGTTTCAGCTACTTGAATGTTGTGGACTTGACTTTCATTCCCAATCCGATGCTGACAGTACTTAATCAGATGGTATCCTCCACATCCCCAACATTGGAGTGGTTTACTTGGCTTGTCTTCCATCATTCTGGCTGGATTAGTGACAACTTGTGACGGTTGCCTTTGCTAATTTCGGGAGTGAGAAGGTTTGAAACATTTCTTCCTTTGGTCAAGCTTCACATTCTTCTTGCAGGAATTTCTCCTACTCCCTTCAATATTTCTTGTCTGATGCCCAGAGTTTATCTTCCTTTGGAGGTATGTCAAACTCTATAGCATGGCTGCAGTCAACTGATTTTGCTCTTCCATTGCCTTGGTCATCCTTTCATTTTCCTTTCTACAACCCTGCAACTCCATCCTCAGGCTCTTTATGGTAGCTGCAATATCTGGGGGAGTCTCTTGATTCCTCTTCCCATCAAATTCTGTTTCAGCATTCTTTACCTGAACATCTTCCCCCAAAACATATGCCTCGAGCTCGTAGGGATCCTGTGCATCACTCATGATGTAAATCTTCTTGGCACTGATCTTCTTGGTCAGACCAAGACCAACTTCTCAACCTGCACTATGACTCTGTAAAATGTGTTCAGGAACACCATTGTTAATTTATAAATTGATAACATTCTCAGAAATTTATCATTACTTTCCTGTATTTGGAAAAACCATATATATTGACAACTTGTCAAACACACAGACTTTTTCTTCATAAACAGTGACTGTCTCAGGGGGACAATGGGGGTCAAAGGGGCTTTCCCCCTTGTGGCTTCCCTATGCCAATGCAGGGAGGGTTGGGGGTGTTTCCCTCGTTTTGTTTTTTTTGGTAAATCTTCCATTTTCGTGCAATATGGCGCACAAACTCATTGCCATTTTTCATCTTTCTGGCACCTGCAATTTTTCTGAAAAAACCTGCTAGAATTCTTTGTTTCGTCCAAACTCAGCTTTTCCACCTGATCGACGAAACTCAGGTTTCCTTTTGACATGTCGAGAAAATTTGTCGAGTTTTCCCAACACGTATCGACAAACTCGCCATTTTTACCCGATCGAAAAAACTCACCGACCTTTTCAACGTGGCGGCAAAATTCTGACTTTTCTTCCGATCGGCAAAAACTTTCCAAACTTGCCGACGTGTCGAAAAAATTTCAAAATTTCTTTCGTTTGGCAAAACTTGCCGAACCTTCCGCCGTGTCGAAAAAATTTCAAAATTTCTTCTAATCGGAAAAACTCAACTTTCGCCTGACATGTATCGACTGAAACTTGAATTTCTGCCCAACAAGTATCGGCTGAAACTTCCCAAGTTTTCTGATGTGTGTCAGCGAAACTTATCCGACGTATAGGAAAAATTCATCGATTTTTGCCGATTTCAAACACTTAGAAAAATTTCGGATTTTTTTCTTTCTTTTGCTTCCTCTTCCCGTCAGCTCAACTTAGCACTTTTACGCCGACATGCATCGGCTCAAATCTCCCTTTGACACCGAAATGCATCAGCTCAACTTCGTCTAACTCAACCGACATGTGTCGGCTCAACTTCGACTAACTAAGCCTATAGGAAAATTTCCAATACTTAGAGAAATTTTGGAAAATTTCTCCTGTTTGCTTCTTTTTTTCTGCTGAACACAAAGGGTGATCTAACCTCTGTCAATTGCTCTTCATGGCCCATTGAGGCCCAATGCTACAACACTGCTCTGATACCACACTATCACGTCCCCTCATCTCCAATGGGGACGCGACTACGAGCTGCTGCTATTATTTAAGTGGGGATCTAAGCCCCATGAACACCATAATAAAAATGCATTGAAATAAAACATACATAGATGCATAACAAATGCAATTATACAGCTGAAGAAAATACATTCTTTAAAGTATTTAACATGTTCATATAATTCATTAAAACAAAAAAATACAGTTGCAGAAAATCAAATACACAAGAAATACTTATCTTGAAAATGAGTTGTCCCGCAACCAACTATGTCATTGCAACATTCCACCCAACCATAGGCCAGTGTGCTCATCAATCTCTTAGCAGTAGTGCCACCCCCGAGCTGAGCATGATTCCCACAAGGAATAAGGGAACTACATACTTACACACAGCAAGACCATACATCCACAGTCAAGCCAACACACAGTTGGGTTTCACAGATTGCTAAGGCCACAAGCCAATGACACACAGGTTCCTTGGACTTACCCAGCCAAGCCAAAAACCACCCAAACAATGTCATACCATCTAAAAGATGAGTTTCTTGGACTTACTTAGCCAAGCCAACTCAAGGATGCACTTCACAACAAAATACAATTGTTGGGCATGAAGGAAATATGTTCCTCAACCAAAAACGGATTGGTAAAATGGAGAAAAACACCCTGGGAGCCAAAAACGATTTTAGCAAATGTTCTTGGGCATTACAGGGGCAAAATGACCTCCTTGAACACCCAAAACGTGGATCTAAATTTAGACAACACATATGGGAATTTTGGGAGCAAATCCGGCCTCAGCAAACACCCAAAACGTGGATCTTTGATGGCCATTCACACAGTAACACAAAAACGTATTTTATGGGCATGGGAAAATGAAGAAACGACAACAATTCGTGAAGGGAACTCACAGCTTGCTCATAGGGGCAAAAACGGCCTCTTCAAACACCCAAAATTTGTGGGTCTCTTTTACCATTCACTGTGCAACGAAAAACAGGTTTTCCCCAGTCGAGTAATGAGGAAACAACAACAAAAACGTGAAGGGAAGAGCTCGGCAAGCTTCAGCTGTGTGAAAGAGCCCAACCTCCATGAGAATGGGTGAGGAATGAAAGATGTGTGTGAATAATGGCTTGGGAACGTATTTCCAATTATTTACTTGCCCAAGAAGTCAAAAACATGTTTCTCCAAAAATGGGTGGCTTCCCAAATTCGAATTTGACTCCCATACTCTTCCCATCCCATGCATTAACTTCCCCAACCAATTTCTAAATGATTGGGCACAAAATACAAAATGGGTAGTTGACAACTTTATGGGTTCTCCCTTAGACATTTGGCTTTTCACCATTAGTTGAAAGGTTTGAATACCCCCCCCCCCCCATTCCTTGTGAAATCATGCCCCCATCTATTTAACGTTGCGGCGCATAGCTAGTTGTGGTATTTTTATTAATTGCATAGTTACATGATGTCTCAAAACATATTGTGTATCACACCCCGGTTTCGACCCCCAATTGCATTAATTTATATATGATGAAAATAACGTTATTAATCATGGTGTGGAGCTCAAGGCAAAGGCCTCGCCATGGATTTAGCATTTTACGTTTCGGCAATTAAAATCAATGCCGATGTTATTTCGTGCTAGACCGATACATTATAATTTGGACATCATGTACATATGCAATTTAATTAAAATACCCACAACTAGCTATGTCAATGCAACTTTAAAGAGATGGGGGCATGATTTCCTAAGGAAAAGGGAGGGGGGGTATTCAAACCCTTGAGCCAATGGGAAAAAGACAAATTTCAAAGGGAAAACCCATCAATATGTCATCTACCCATTTTGTCTTCTTGTGTCAATCATTTATTTCTGCCAGAAGTAGTTGAGTTAGTTAATGCTTGGGGATGGGAAGAGTATGGCAGTCCAAATTCGAATTGGAGAAGCCATCAGATTTTGGAAAATGTGTTTTGACTTCCTGGGCAAGTAAAAACCCAAAAACGTCTTCCCATTCCATCATACATTCCCGTCCTCTCTTGCTCATGCGTTTGTTGGAGCTCTAAGGCGTTTTTCCTCACGTTGCAGCAGTTTCCTTTGTTCCCCATGGCTGGGAAGTTGCTTTGTTAATATTCAGTGGTTGGGATCTCTACTGGACGATTTTCTGTTGTTTCCTCCTTCACACGGTTGGGAAATTTCGTTTTTGGTGTTGCACCGTCAATGGGAGAATAAATCCACGTATTGGGGGATTGAAGAGGTCGTTTTTGCCCACATGAAGCCCATAGAACGTTTATGAAACAAATTGCTCAACCTGGGTCGTTTTTCCCCATTCACCATTATCGAATTTGGTTTTTAGGACGTTTTTGTCCATACCCAGAACTTGTATTTTGCTGAGAAGTGCAGTCTTGGGTTGGCTTGGATGAGTAAGTCCAAGGAACCCATCTGTTAGTGGGTTGACTGTGTTTGGATGTGGTTATTTGCTTGACTGTGGGTGTATGGTCTTGCTGTTTATGAGTCTGTGTTCCCTAGTTCCTTGTGGAAATCATGCCCATATCAGGGGTGGAAGTGGTGCTAAGAGATTGAGGAACACACTGACCTATGGTTGGGTGGAATGTTGCAGCGACATAGCTGATTGCGGGAAGCTTCTTCTCAAGATAAGTATTTTCTTATGTATAACCTCTGCAATGTATTGTTTTATGAAATCTTATGAACATGACGAATGCTTGAATGAATGACTTTGTTTCCGCTGTATATTAAGGCATATGTGTATGTATTTTATGTTCAGTGCATAGAATGCTTGCAATGTGTTGCTTCTGTTGTATTTGCATTTGTTATGCATCTGTACATATTTAGTTGCAATGCATTTTTAAATTTTTATGTTCATGGGGCTTAGATCCTCGTTTAAATGATAGTAGTGCCTTTAGTCGCGTCCTCTCGGAGGGGAGGGGACGTGACATTGTGGTTGGCTAGCACATAAACCGTCGGCTTCGATTTTAATTGCCAAAACATAAAACACTAAATCCATGGTGGGGCATTTGCCTTGAGCTCCACACCACGATTTATTAACGTCGTTTACATCATATGCGATTCGATACCATGGGATCAAAATCGGGGTGTTATAGAAGGCCTTGGTATATTGATCCATAGTGCCATATCCACTAGCTTATATAGAGGAATCCACATTAATGTCAATCTTTACATCTCACATCTCTTTTTCATTGACGATATACTGATTGTTTCAAATGGCATCCAAAGAGAAATCCTCCTAATCAAAGGGTTCTTAGACCCGTTTTCTACTGCCAAATGTATGATTATAAATGTCAATAAATATTCTATATTCATCTTAAATATCATAGCAGATGAAAGAGCTTGGATATGTGATCATTTTTTCCACTCATAAACATCGATGAATGCCTTGCATATTTAGGTTTTTCTCTGAAATCTAATGCTTATCTCAAGCGTGACTGGGTATGGCTCATTGCAAAGATCAAGAAATGTCTTCAATCCTTTTCACTAGGAAGATTGGTCATTTGGCATGGCTAAAATCAATGGGGGGTGTGGGGTCTTAAAGATCTCAATTGTTTTTCAAAAGATTTGGCGACAAAGGGTGTCTAGAGGATCCTGAAAGGAGAAGGTCTGTGGTATGCAATGGTCATAAACAAATATATACACCCTCTATCTGTGGAGGAATGGTTCTGTATAAGAGACAAATCTTAGAGGAATATTTCCGTAGTCTAGAAATCTATGTTACATGCCTTTGACCTTATTGGGGACTGACTGGAATGGTGCGTTGAGAACAGATAAAATGTCAAGATTGGACTTGACCCATGGATCAGGACTCTGGGTAATCATTCACTCCCTATTCAACTTGTTTAAAATATCCAGGATAAAGGCCTCACTCATTTATATTAGGTCTGTGATCACACCAATACCTCCTCATGTACTTAAGAATGGTTGTCTATTGAGTATCTCAGTATACAAAATCTGGATCATAAAGTTGCTTGGTCAGAATACATACACACTCTCAAGAGATCAAATATCTATCTTATTGACAAGATGGATGAACTCCTTTGGGAAAAAAATCCTGATGGATGGCAATACGTTCCAAATATTGGTTATTTGGTTTTAAGGAAACTACGAAACCCACAAGCCCCAAAATGGTGGCATTCTATTATTTGGCTCATCTAATGCCCTATCAAATGAAAAATCTTCTATGGTTGGTCCTCTCCTGTGTGGTACTTTCTCATGCAGAAAATATGGGAGGGCCCTTGTAGATGCCCCCTCTGCCTTTCCAATAATAAAAATATCGATCACCTGTTTCTTCATTGCAGCTTCTCTAAATAGGTTTAAGATCACCTTTGCTACATGAAGGGTATTCCTTTTTATTGGCAGGGTGAAAACGTTCTGGAAGCATTCTCTTTGTGGACCAATAATCAAAATGTGAGGCACCTCCAAGCACTCCCGGTCATCATTATTTGGAGCAAATGGACTACCAGAAATTATGCCATTTTTTAGAACGGGATATCCACTTCTTATATATGTGCTTCTAAAGGATTGGTTATCCTTAACTTGTTTCCTCGGGGTTCTCCTATGCAAAATTTGATTAGATCCAAAATGAAACCATCATTGATCGATCTATTCCATGGCTTTTTTATGATGGGGTAGCACTACTCAACCGTTCCTTTGGGTGGTGCAGGAGGAATCTTACACCTTGATGGGAATCACTCCATTTCATATGTTATGGATCTGGGTATTGCCACTAAGAGCTACATGTGTTAAAATTGGGTCTATCCCTAGCCATATCCAAACAGGTTCAACATGTTCATATTTTGGGTGACTCCTTGCTCGTTATAGAATGGATAAGCAACAAAAAGAGGTCCACTAATATTTTCATTGCCCCAATTTATGATGATATCTTGAGGCATTTGGAGTGCTTTCAGTCTTCCTCTCTTCAGCATGTTTATAGAGACAAAAATAAATAAGCAGACCACCTTCCAAAAAGGGGCCTCCATCTAGGGGCAGGCATATGGCACTGTTGGGTTAAAAGTGATGGAGTGTTGTTAGAGATCCCTCGAGGGGATTTCAGGGGCCTATAAGCATTCTGGGGCTCCTTTTTATTTTTATCACTTATGTGTTTTCTCTCTTTCAGACTGTGATAATACCAGTTTTTTGTTGGTCCTATACTCATGTGGATCACAAGCTCTGTTTAGTATTGCGGGTATCTATATCCTCTTAATATTTGTATAAGTTTAACTGGTAGTTAGGCTATATGAACGGAAGTGATTTGAGGTCAATGGGATTGTTCTATAGTTTTTATTTTTTGGTGCTACTCAGGCTATATGTAAGATCTTTTTCTTGAAAAAGATCTCCAAAAAAACTTTTTTTTAAAAATTATTAATAGAAAACTGAGTAATGTTTTCTTCGGGTTAAAAACTAGGAGTTTGTAGCGAGGAAGAGTACCATTAAATATGTAACATACCTTGAAAGGTGAATCAAAGCTAAGCATAAATAAACTTGCATATTATACAAGGAGCAGCGCTAACGGAAATAGGATTCGTTATTTCCTCGTCCTCTGTTTTTTTTTATCTCATCTGCACACACCACGTCAGGTGTCGTTTTCATACATGTCTACATACACTGCCTCCATGGAAATTTTGTAGGTTTTCGAATTGGATTGAATTGAAAACCTTACCGACGCTATACAAACTTGTTCTAAATGCACATTCAACTTGTTTAAAATACACCCTT